>PVKP010019075.1:0-43069 GCA_004027715.1 Plecturocebus donacophilus | reverse complement strand
AGAGAAAATTTGCTCTAAATCTTTCAATAGACACATCTTAAAGAACTCTTAAGATTCTACAGTAATGGATGGCTGTGTATTCACACACAGAGGTGGAGACAAGCTGGATCCTTGGAAAGAGGGCTGGTTTGGGCAAAAATGATTCACTTTGGGGATTTTTAGTTTTCACTTTTGTCTTTGTTTTACGTGTATTTCTCATGAGATTGGCAGGTACTTGTCTAATACTAAATGAAACATAGTGAAACTATGCCTTAAAGAAAAGTCCTTTTTAGAAAATTATGTGCACAGTATTACTTGAATGATGAAATAGAGCTTATATTGAATAATGAAATAAATTAATAATAAAATTTCTGTTCCTAACCAAATACTAACTTTACTGAAACATGAAACCTCTAGAATTTCATTCAAGTATATATATGTGTGTATGTATATATATATATATATATGTGTGTGTATATATATATGTGTATATATATGTGTGTGTATATATATATATATATATATATATATAATTAAACCTATGGGAGATAATTCAAACTAACACAAAGCCTTATCTCGACATATTATAAAGTCATTAAAAAAGAATAAACCTGAAGCCAATATTTCCAACACCTAAAATTACTCTCCTTGTGTTTTTTAATAGTTTCTTATAAGTAACATAATAGTGACACGTCTTTGACCTAAGTCCAGAAGAAGAGTTGGAATGTTATGGGATAATTTCACTTTCTTAGAAGAATGTAGTAAAAAAAGTTTTAGCTGGGAGTTCCTTGTACTCCCCTAGTTCTATAAAATGTTGCTAAAATGAATAACAACTATTATTACAGTCCAAATAACTCAATATATTAATTGGAATTTTTTTAAAGGGTTGAAAAAGAGTCAAGAATATCCAATTTTTAAAAATTTATTTTGGTCTGGCTAAAACAGAAATTTATCTATTCACTTCCCTAGGGGTCAGTCCTGTAGAAATTTTCTGTGGCCTTCTGTATATTTCAGGGCATACAAGGTGACAGATCTTGTCTCTGCTGCAGAATAAGCTATTCAGCTGCAAATTTGGTTGGCCTGAAGAATACATTGTGCCTCATTAAATATGTCTGGATCAGCTTGTTCCACTGGAGTAGAACAGAAAAAAAAAAAAGAGCTGTGCCATGGCTGGGGGGAGGGGCAGGGTGAAGAAAATGGAGATGGATTAACAACTCAAAGCAGATTTTTCTTTTTTTTGCTTTTTCTGAACGATTTATTCTACTTTCACCAAATAAGATTCCTTTCTTCTTCTTCCTTTTCTTGAAAGGAGATGGACAAGGATGTAATGACGAAGGATAATAACTTGCTCAAAAAGGCACTGAAATGTTCTGAGGCTAATGATGCCTCTGCTTCCATTAGAAACAATGGAAATTCTATGTGGCTTCTGTTATCTGGAATGATCAAGCCACAGGGCAAGCAGAGTGCGAGTACTTCGCATAGTCAGGAAAGAAGTGGAAAAACAACATTTATTTTGTACCAAATCTTGTAGCTGAAAATAAAGTACAATTCTAGATTTCTGCCTAAGGAAGATTCTAATTAGAAAGACTCAGTATTTCTCTTAGTAATTCAGCATAGCAGGAATACTTCCTAATGATCATTTTGAACATTGGTTATTACATTGAACAGTGCAGGATTGGAAATAATATGAAGTTGGAGTGTTTGCATTTTGAATGAAAGATGTAACTTAGATATTTGAATTTTTTTTTCAGTAATTGAAATGTGCTTGGTCCCATACATTTTTCTTCTATAGTCAAGCAAATGGCTGTAAAACTATTGTGATTACTTAAGTCATGAGGAGTCCTCTAGTGTGGAGCTATTACCTATGATGACCCATAAGTTTAATTCCATACTCCCAATATATCTAAAAAACAGCCAAACTTACCAAGAAGAAGTGCTTTATCTTCACCTATTCTTTTAATTTATTAACACTAGCTATTGTTGGTCTACTGTACTAACAGAACACGGATAGGCTTACTGAAGACTGTGCTCAAGCTTATTATCTATTATATGTCAGTCATAATATATTATTTCATTTGATGTGCACAGCATTGCAATGTTAACATTATTTGTAATATTTATTTGGTAGCAAAACAATTATAGAAAACCAGACATATCTGATCCCTAAGTTACTTTTTACTATATTATCTTCATACATAATAAATATAATACTTTATACTTAAAATATATATAATGAAATAAGAAGGAAAATGAGAAAAGGAAGAAAAAAGAAAAGGAGAAAGAGATGAGAAGAAAAAAAGAAAGAGAAAGCAAATAATATTATAAAAGTACTAGGAATCTAACATGTGGTAGCCATTGTTTTCATGCAAATTTACTTTGCCACGGTGCCCTTTCCTTTAGGAAATCAGTAATGACCACATGACATGCTTTGGCCAATTAAATGTGAGCCAAAGGGTAATGTGCCATTTCTAGATAACAGTATTAAGAAACAATGCCACCATAATAACTAACACTGAGCCAGATAGATGTTTCATGAGCCTGAGTCTCAGCATGAAGACAGCAATGAACCAGGGTAGTGAATGGCTTGATTGGATGTATTTTGCAATGGGAAAAATAACACTTGACTTGTGATTATAGGCACTGAAAATAGAGGTTTTTTTTAATTTAATTTTATTTTTCCATAATTTATTGGGGTACAGGTGGTATGTGGCTATAATATTAAGTTCTTTAGTGGTGATTTGTGAGATCCTGGTGCACTCATCACTCAAATAGTATAGACTGCACCAAATATGTTGTCCTTTATTCTTTGCCCCCCCTCACTGTTCCCCCATCACCCCTAAACTCCACTGTATCATTCTTACGCCTTTGTGTCCTCATAGCTGAGCTCCCACATATCAGTGAGAACATACAATATTTGTTTTTTTTATTCCTGAGTTACTTCACTGTGGTGTGTATATATATATTTACTCTTATGATGGAATACTACTCGGCCATAAAAAGAAATGAATTAACAGCATTTGCAATGACCTGGATGAGACTGGAGTGTTGTTTCTTGTGGTAGCATAACCTAACCTTCTATGTCTGCTAGTCTACTAATCTGCCTATCACTCAAAAACAGATCTATAAAACTCCTGTAGTGTGACACACTGGACCCTTTATCATATAATTCCTGCCAACACTTCCAGTTTCATTTGCATCCTTCTTTCCCTTGTCCTTCCACTCTCAGTATCATTTCAAATCTACAATGCTTC
Source organism: Plecturocebus donacophilus (assembly GCA_004027715.1). Lineage (NCBI taxonomy): Eukaryota > Metazoa > Chordata > Mammalia > Primates > Pitheciidae > Plecturocebus > Plecturocebus donacophilus. The sequence goes on along the minus strand of PVKP010019075.1, from coordinate 39,839 downwards.
TCTACCTTCCATGCCATTATACATGCTTTGTCACCATTCTGAGTCACGCATGACTCATCACGCTTCATTTTTCATCTCCTCTGTGAAATCTTCCCTAAAGCCTCTCATCCAGAACACTACTAATCCTATATTCTCAAAGTTGCCCACACATGTCCCAAATACTTTATTAAATGGATACTGTTACAGTATGTTTCACATATCTATATCCTTGACTAGATAGAGTGCAACTTGTTGAGGACTCAGAACTTACTTAATTCACTTTTGCATAAACAGTGCCTAGCATGGTGTGGTGATTGTGTAGCTATTCAATAAAGCATTGTTGAATATGTAAACAATCTATAAACAATGGATTTTGAGGTTAAATTCTGATTTTTATTATAAGCAACATTAAAATACAATAATGCTTTAGTAGCTATGGATATTGACTACAGAAAACATGATCAGACTTTGAATTATCTATTATGCTTTAAAATACACATAGACTAAGTCTACCACTTTCCTTTAAAAACATTCACAGCAGATGAAGGGAGCTGACATGCCATAATTTTAGCTTTATTCAGCAATGGCCATTCATCCACAACTGCAAAACTCTTTTCAGTAGTTAGGAATTTTATCACTGAACAGGAGGAGTCTTTATAACTATTTTTCTTTACTATACTGTCACAAAATCTGTACAGTCCATGACAGCTCTATAGTTAATGAACTGGAATCCCCTTTTCAGTGTTTGAACATTCTTTCTTTCCCACCCTCCCTGCATAATTTTCTTCCTTGTGTTATAGTACAAGTCTGTACAGTAGTCTGCACTTAATCTCCATATCTTATCTTCCCAGTTCATCTTGTTGGAGAGAATTCAACATCCTATAATTTTACCCTCCATTGAACTAGAATAATTTCTACATTTAGATTATCCAGAGCCATTAAGAGAACTTTATTTTCCACTAGCATTTAATTCTGCTATAATCCACGGTCAAATACACTAAATCACAGCATCACAGACCTTTCAGTGGCAAAGACAAACTGGCAAGGAATAGAAAGTGTTTAGAAATACCTTTGTGAACCACTATAATAATCATGTCACTATTATTGGGCCATCGTATGTATATTCTATTTTATGGAAAATCAAAATCAGTTGCTCAAATAACAGTCTGTGCTAAAGTTCACAACATTAGTTGCAGCCCCTTCTGAAAGACCAGCTATACAGAGCCGCTCAAGCTTCATGGCAGATATTTTCTGTTTGATATATGATAATCACAAATTTCGATGATTCAGAGCCCAATGAATAGCTACATTCTTCTTATAACTTAATTGGGATATGCAGTAAACAACTTCCAAAGAGGGCTGCCATCAGTTGTTTTCCTCCCTATGGGTGCATGTCATTTCCCTGTGAAAATATGAACTTTACTTCTGTATTCCAGACTTTCAGAGACCTGGCAATGTTCTCTCTCATTTTGTTTAGAATACTACTTGGCATCCAAATGTTAGGCTGTGAGGCCCAAACAGCCACATAGACAAACCCTCAAGGCCCCAGGCCCAGTGGCCCAGCAGAACTTCCAGCCAGGGGCCACCTCTGACCATGCATAAGACCATAATAAACCTTCTGTTATTTTCAGGGCCACAGCCAACATCATTCGATAGAGAATTGTTTGGTAAACCAACCAGTTATGAGAAATAAGAAGTGTTTTTGTTTTTATGCCACTAAGCTTTGGGTTAGTTTACTGTGCAACAGAAGGCAACTGGAACAGAATTCTTTGATGCACTACACTGAGAGTTAAACAGCTAGCTATTCTCTACAGAGAAATGAATGTAGCCTTAAAGAGTGGACCTGAAGCCAGACTTCCCGGTTCAAATGCCAGTGCCACCTCTAACCAGCTTCATAACCCTAGCCAAGCTACTTAGCTTCTATAAATCACAGTTTCTTTTCCACTTAAAATATAAGAACCATAGGTAACAGACATTTTTTTTTTTAGAGTGGTTGCCAGGGTTATATATGGGTGAAACAAGCGTAATGCTTAGAATAGTGTGTCGCACATGGTAAATGTTTATACTAGATATCATCAGTTTCTGGATGAAGACCTTTATTATTTAGCTGCCATTGAAAGTCCTTTGTAACCTACTCCTTTTATTCTTTTGGGTTTTATCTTCCACCATTCTTCCATCACATTAATCTATGTTCTAACCGATCAGAAAAAAAGTTTTGTTTCTGCTTCTATAACATTACGCTTTTTCCTACTCTCTTCTCTTTTCCACATTCTACTTGCCCTTCAAATACTAGACTATTTCCTCTTCACTAACACCCACACACCGTATATATGTATTTACCAAATATTTAATGAGCAGCCCCTGTGTGTCTGGGTTTGCAGATAGAATAGTAAAGATAGATTCACTGTTCTGTTAAGGCATATAATCTACTGACAGTAGTTATTTTTTAAGCAACTTGGTCCAGATTGATCTTCCAAGTCATTACTTTTAAAAAGTCACTACTTTTAAAAAGTAGTGACTTGGAAGTGACTAGTGACTCGTTCTTAGAGATTTTGCCCCTTATTCTTTTTATCTGCATGATAAAGTCATTTTTTTGAATTCTGAAGGTATTTAGCAAACATGTACTCATAACAAATTACAGCATATTTATAATAATTAATTACAATGTACTTCCACAGACTTTATCTCAGGTTGTGATAAAATTCCCATTAATTTCAATACTGTTTGTTCCATGTTGTAGTCACAAACTGAGACAAGGGAACGCAGATATGTTAAGCCTTATGTTACCAAGCTAGTGCCTAAGTAGAAATCAAATCAGGTTTCCTGTGTCTGAAGTGATGATCTCTCTGATTCAGTTGTGAGCGTACATTACAAATCCTATGGGAAAATTATAAATAATTATAACACAATTCCCTGATCTTAAAAAGGGAGAGCTACTGTGATCAAAGTTAGAGAAAGCAGAAAGAATTACAGTGGAAGAATAAGCCAGGTTTATAGAATATGAACTGTGTAGTTTATTTTCCCCTCCTTTCTTACAAAAATAAGCATAATTCTATTACATTTTTGAGTAACAAGAATGTTAGCTAAAATAAGGAACCTTGCTTATTCTCTTGTCCGTAATACATACATATTATACACAGAATAGTTGTGTAAACACAAAACACTCAGTGCAGCCTTCACATTTATTAAAAATAGACTTTCCAGCATATTAGAATAAATCTTTCTCTCTTTGAGGGATTATCCTGAAAATATTCTTAATATCAATGAACGATTGATTATATTAACTTATATTGTGGTGGTTAAGAATTCAGCCTTTAGAGTCAGAATACTAGACAAGATTATTGGCAAATGCTCAGTTACTTTAAGACTTACATTTATTCCTTAACAGTTCTGAAAATGACCATGAATTCATTTTATAAAAAGAAAAGAAAAACAAGTATTTATATTAACTTCACAAGGAGGAAATAAAACCAAGTAACATGGACATATACTTCCAGAGGAAAAGTACATAAAGAAGACCAGAGTATTGTGTGTGTATATGAGAGAAAAGAGGGAAAAAAAGAGGGGAGATGGAGAAGAAAAAAAAAAAAGAAGTATTTAATAAGGCAAATCTAGGCCAAAGTAATCTTAATGCATCTTTACCAGACCTTCCAAGTGGTCCCCATGGTACAAGAGAATCAAAAGGGTACCAGTTTCTTATTCCAGGACACCCCCTACTTCCGTCTTAGCGGCTCTGAACCACTATCACTTTTGCCTTTGCTATTTCGAGGAAAACTATTACCATGAAGTCCTGCTATTCAAGAGTGACACCAAGGTTTGCAGGCCTTAGTACAGTCACAGCAGTATTTTTGTCTTTTGTTTTTTGTTTTTAATGAAGAAAAAAGTTTGAAGTTAGAGTGTTCGATTCAGCCAGAGAGACCTGGGAATTCTTGGCACAGTAAAATTTCATTCTGCTAATGAAGCAGGGATTTTCTGACAACCAAAGTTATTAAGCCAAGGAGGTTAGAGTTCTCCTCATACTTAGATCAGCACATTTATCTTTAGAAAAGAACAAGAACTAGTCAGTAATGGTAAAAAGATTGCTTGTAAATTTCCAATTCTCAACCTGTCATTTACAAATGGATTACCTAAGGTTTATTACTGTAATCCATAGCAACATTTTTCTGAATTCCTTGAAGATTTTCAGACTCTTACCTAAAAAGTGAGGCAATGCACTTTATATTTGAGATGTCAATGTTTTTTTTCCTTTAAAAAATGTGCTGTTTATCTCTTCTATAGCTTTCAAATAAAGAGGTATTTGAGTATCACATCTAAAGGAGGCATCTAGGGAATACAGAGTTGGACAAAGTATAAAGATTGTTTTTAGGTAAAAAATCTAATTATTATTGGAAAGCAACAGAGAAAGTGGGAAATTTTTCAATGGGGACAAGGATGAGGTGGAATAGAGAAGGTAAAGTCTTTTCAATGCCAGCTAAGCTTTGGAATCAGAATCCATAGAGAGTTCGAAGATGGAGAGAGACAACTGAAATGAGGAGACGGTCTCTCTGTATAGAATGGGTACACCAAATTGGGTCCTTACGCTGCATAACAAACAGGGCACCTAAACACAGGTTAGGAAATTAAGTAAAAGGGCTCAAATTATCCTCATTCCAGGTGAATTGGAACTCAGTTTCCTACTTAATACCAGAATAATCAAGTTTGCTAACACTCTTCCCCCTCCTCCTCTGCCCTCTTCTATTTTTCATGATCCCCAAGACTGAAGAATGTGCCTATAACAAAACCACAAGTACACCCAGGTATGCCCATTACTCACTGTGACCAGGAATGTCCATTGCCTTTCATTATTTTTTTATTTCTCCTACTGTGATGGTTAATTTTATGCATCAACTTTACTGGTAATAGAGTGCCCAGATTAAACAACAATTCTGCATTTACCTGTGGGAAGGTTTCCAGATGAGATTCACATTTGAATGGGTGGACCCAGTCAACTACATTTCTTTCCTTCAATGCAGGTGAGCATCACCCAATTCTTTGAGGGAAAAAAATAGAAAAAAAAAAAGGCAGAGGGAAGAGGAATTTGCCCTTTTCTGCTTCCTGCTTGTCTTCTGGAATTGGAGCACTTCATCTTATTTTTGCCGCCTGATGGTATTTACACATTAGATCTCCTATTCTTAGTCCTTTTGACTTGGATTGAATTACAGCACCAGCTTTCCTGGATCACCAGTTTGCAAAAGGTAGGCTATGGGAATTCCTCGCCCTGATAACCTCTTTCTGTCTCCTTTTCTCTCTCTCTATGTAGATAGAAATAAAGATAGAAGTATTTTATTGGTTCTGTTTCTCTGGATAACTCTTATTAATAAATCTATATTATAGTTAAATCCATAACAATGAAGACAAAGACTAGATTTACCAGTCTCCCTTGCAAATAAACATATTCATGTGACAGAGTTTTGTTTAGGGAACATTCTGCTAGTCCTACTTCCATGTATCTTAATGCTTCTCTTTCCTTTCCATGCCTGCTGGCCTTAGAATACTGAGACTTTTTTTTTTTCTAACATGGGCTTCTCTACTGACTACGTCTAATTTCCAGATACCCTAGAGCCTTCTGCTCATTTTCACTAATAAATAAATAACTAACCACCTTCAGCACTGTTAAAGTCATGGCACATTTCTGCTCTTCAAAGATGACTCCTTAGTGCGTATGGAATAAAACTCTAATCCCTTAATATAGAATTAAGGATGTTTCATAGTTCCACCACGGCTCTCCTTTCTCATATTTATTCTACAAAATCCTTGTTATTCTGGCCACCCTAAGTCTCTCACTATAAAGAAAATAATTATTTTGTCCTACCCATTTTTTCTTGCCGAGCTATGCTATTTATACAGCTATCACTCTGATCTTTTGATCTTTTTTTTTTTCAGGAGGAGTCTCAAGTCTAGCTCTGCGGCCCAGCAGACATGATCTCTGCTCACAGTAACCTCTGCCTCCCGGGTTCAAGCAACTCTCCTGTCTCGGCCTCCCAAGTAGCTGGGATTACAGGTCCATTCCACCATACCCAGCAAACTTTTTGTATTCTAGTAGAGACAGGGTTTCACCATGTTATCCAGGCTGGTCTCAAACTCCTGAACTCAGGCAATCCACCTACCTCAGCCTCCCAATGTGCTGGGATTACAAGCGTGAGCCACAGTGCCTGGTCACAGATCTTTTTAAAGCAGAAATTGATTATATACACTGCAATGATTAAAAACCAATTGCTTCTCGTGACACAATCCGCATTCCTTAATATGGCTTACATGACCTGACTCCTACTTGTTTTTTTATTCTCTTCCCATACATAATCCTCCCCCACCATCTGGCAGCCAAATTCAACTTCTGGAACTGGTCATGTTCTTTCCTGATGCAAATTGGCCACATAAGGTCTCCCAGTGCCAAAATATTCTTCCCTCCTCTGTTACCCTAGTCATCTTATACTCATTTTTTACAGCAAGTCTTGACTTATTTATATTTAATCGCAGAACTTTTGTTGGTCATCACACTTCTGTCTTAGTCATGTCCTTCTGTAGACACATCTTCTTGTTGCCATTAATTTTAGTTTATATCAGGAGCCAATATCTCTTTCCTATAAAGGCTCACAGAATAAATATGGTAGTGTCAGTAGGCCTTCGATCTATATCAATGTTACTCAACTCTGCCACGGTAGCACAAATGCAACCAATAGAAAACAGACCAAGAAAAGACATATTACTATGTATAAATAGACACAATCAAATTCTGCCATATTCACATTTTAGACTGGATAATTTTTTGGTGTGGAGGACCATCCAGTGCATTGTAAGATGTTTTACATCATCCCTAGTTTACCCAGTAATTATCAGCTGCACACCCAAATTGTAACAATCAAAAATGTATACAAGCATTGTCAAATATCTCCTAAGGGGCTAAACTCTCCTCAGTTGAGATCTAACAAAATATAATTTTGTTTACAAACAAGGGCTAGAATTCACCTGCAGGTGGAAGCTAGTCAACCCCTGATGTGTAGTAATAACTATATTTTTTAATCACATATTAACATTTTGTTTATATTTATTTACAGATGTATCCAAACATTGGATGCTGCTCTGTATCTGTTTGACTCACCACAATATACTCATTGCTTATAACAAAGCAGGGGGTTTGGTAGGTATTTCATGAGTGAACGAGTGAATGAATGAAATCATTAACACCTTTTCAGGAGAGCCACTAGGTCAAAATATAGAATTTGAGATATTAAAACAGGGAGAATGTAGCATTGAGGGAATTAAGACAGTCAGAGTAAACCATAGAATATTCAAGGAGAACAACAATAGGAAGAAACAAATGAAAAATCATTACCAGAAGGTAGAGAAGATCCAAGAAAGTACAGAGTTTTTTTTAAGATGAAAGAGTTGGCCAGGTATGGTGACTCATACCTGTAATCTCAGCACTTTGGGTGGCCAAGGCGGGTGGATCACCTGAGGTCAGGAGTTTGAGACCAGCCTAGCCAACATGCAGAAACCCAGTCTCTACTAAAAATACAAAATTAGCCAGATGTGGTGGCATATGCCTATAATCCCAGCTACTCAGGAGGCTGAGGCAGGAGAATTGCTTCAACCCAGGAGGTGGATGTTGCAGTGAGCCGTGATCTTGCCATTGCACTCCAGCCAGGGCAACAAGAGTGAAACTCCATCTAAAAAAAAATGATGAAAGAGTTGTGAAAGTAAAAAGGAAAATTACAATAAGAAAATAAATAAATATATTCCTCACAGAAATGAGTGGTGCGTAAATGCCTAATGAAAGAAAACAGAATTTATTCTCAAGCTCAGGTTGCTCCAAGACCCAAGACTAGTGGGTACATGTTTAAAATGAGTTTCAGGCTATGCTTTCTTTTCCAAGTCTTTAGAGTCTATTGACTATGAAAAAGCAAAATTGTCCTCAGGCTAGAAAGGCCTATTAACACCTCCAACAAGGACAGTCCGCAGTTCACAAGGCAAGATGGAAAGGGAGAGAAAATCTGTATCAGGAGATAATGCATTCGTCATGCTTAGGACCCTTAGGCCAAAAAGTTTCTGTTGAAGCACTTCTCATAGAAAGAGCTAGGGTCACCTTAATACTTGGAAATGTGAGAGGCAATGGTGTGCCTAGATTTGCCTGGAGCCTATAAGTTGTGTGAGCTACAGGATTGCATATTCTGTATGTTCTGTTCCTTATTTCATTCACCTACATAAATGCATTATATTTGACTCCAACTCTTTAAGCATCATTATATATGGAAAATATAATCTGTTTTTTAAAAATTAAACTACATAGCTAAGTATGCATAAGTATTTTCTTTAGTTATATGAACACTAACTATGACTATTAAAATGAAAATAACTGTAAAATATCAGGATTTAAGTAGTAGCATTCCAATTTTTTTTTAATACACTTTTTATCTCAGTCCCTACCGTCCTAATGTATTTTGTTAAGGTTCATTCTCTTTCCCTATATTATATGTTGGTCCATTTTTTGTGTTTTGCTTTTGAAAATAGGCTGGTGCAATCAAAGGAAAAATTTGTTGTGATGACCATATACAAAATAAGGGATTTGGAAACAGAAATAATTATTCAAATAGTGATTCTACTACTTTCTATGATTTCTAAGTCCTCTTCTCTTTAGTTATTCATTTTGAGAGGCACAGCTAGTATTATTCCCTACATTGTTCTGTTTGAGAAATATATCAATTCATCGTTCCATTCTGTCTCATAAAGGGTTTATAATTCTAGAGATGCTGGTCTAAGGTCACATGAACTTTGCTGGTCAATGAATTTTGAACACAGAATTTTGACTTTCAGTCAAAGCATTTTGTTGTTATGTAAAACCAATAAGGGCTCTCCTTTTTTTTCTCTATAACTATGATGAAATAATTTCTTATTGTCATGGTCCATTAATCCAGGCTTTAGCATTTGGACAATAAGTATTAGTACATCACCTTACTCCCCAATGTTGACGGTATTATTCCATTCTTGCATTGCTATAAAGAAATATCTGAGGTTAGGTAATTCATAAAGAAGAGGTTTAATCAGCTAATTGTTCTGTAAGCTGTAGAGGAAGCATAGGAGCTTCTGCTTCTGGGAAGGAAGCTGCTAATCAGGTGAAGGTGACCTTTCACATAGCCAGAGCAGGAGGGAAAGGGGGAAGAATCACTATACAATTTAAACAATCAGATTTTGTGAAAACTTATGCACTATCATGAGAACAGCACCCCAAAGGGGGAAATTCACCCCCATGATCCAATTATCTCCCACCAGATCCCCACCTCCAACACTGGGGATTACAATTTGACATGAGATTTAAATGAGGACACAGATCTCTTATAAGTAAATTTTTCATGCCACAAGAGAAGTAGCACTGGAATATAAATTTCCTCAGCAAGGCAATTTACTTCTATAGAAGGGTATGGCTCACAGATGGCACAGTGGCAAGCACCCACCTGGACAAGGGAGGGTAGGGCTCTTATTCCTGAGGCAGGTAGCCCCTACTGCTGTGTCCTTCCCCTATTGGCTAGGGTGAGACCACACTGTCTAAGCTAATTCTGATTTGCTATTTTAAAGAGAGCAGGGATACAAGCCAGAGTGGCAGGGTGGGTAGTTTGGCAGGAAGGATGGTTCCAGAAGAGGTCAGAGCAGGTAACCAGAGCAGGGTGACCAGAGCAGGTGACTGAAGTGGATGACCAGGGTGAGTGAGGATGGAGCAGGGGACTGGGGGAACAGATGTGAACTACTGATTAGAACTGGTGTAAAATTTTTTTTTACTGAAACTACAAGAAAGTTAAACGTTAAAATGGAGAATTAGAGAATAAGAGAACTGAATATACTGACATACTTCTTTGAAGAAAAACTTGGAGTTCACTATATCTAACAGATCCAAAACATCTCACATACTGTATACAAAAAACTATGAGCCATTTTTTCTTTTCAAGTTGTTATTGCACCATAACCTAGCCTGTCCTGACTTGTATACAAATTGCTTCAGGAAATGGAGCATCTTACCTCAAATGTGGAGCATTAACTTGAGAGTCAGGGTACAGCCCAATTATTGGAAACTGGAAGGATGCTCATTGATAATACTGCAAACTATTGATAAAGCATTAATCCATGATAACCTGAGACAATGAGAGCATAGAAGTAGATTGTTGTTTTATGGAAGAATTTGGGGAAAAAAAAAACTCTTAATCGTAGATCTTTACTATTCTCTTTATTTTGAAAAGTAGTCTATTTTATTTAAAAAGTAGTCTAAGAGATCCTCTGAAGAAAAAATAGACCAGTTCACAAATATGATTAAAGGACAACAAGTAAAGTCAAGAAATTAGGTTCTCATTGAGTAGGAAAAGGCAGTATTTTTTCAACTAGAAGACTTGAAAAAAAAATTGGGAGATGCTTAGAGTCATAAAGACTGACTAAAATTAAACCTTCTGGAAAGAAATTGATTCAGATGATACATAGTAAATACTCTTATATGGTAAATGGCTCAGGTTAAAGACACAGAGGATATGACTTTTTCATGTATGACTGATAGACTCCTAGCACCTTGCAGTTAATTCCAGAGACAGCATCATGGATGAAAAAGAGCAGTAAAGTATAGAAAACTTTCTAAAGAAATTTGGTATGGAGATTAGTACATAAAGTTGGTTTAGACCAAGTTGGTAATAAGCCAGCCAACTCTGTTTCTCTCAGAATATAACTACACGAAGAACCATCAACATGAACCAACAAAAGACAGTAACAAGGTAAAATAAAAAGTAAACGGTTGGTGAGAGTATAAATTAGTCTAACCATTGTGGAAGACAGTTTGGCAATTCCTCAAGGATCTAGAACTAGAAATACCATTTGACCCAGCAATCTCGTTACTGGGTATTTATTCAAAGGATTATAAATCATTCTACCATAAAGACACATGTACATGTATGTTTATTGTAGCACTGTTCTCAATAGCAAAGACTTGGAATCAACCCAAATGCCCATCAATGATAGACTGGATACAGAAAATGTGGCACATATACACCATGGAATACCATGCAGCCATAAAAAAGGATAAGTTCATGTCTTTTGCAGGGACATGGATGAAGCTGGAAACCATCATTCTCAGCAAACCGACCCAGGAACAGAAAACCAAACACTGCATGTTCTCACTCATAAGTGAACAATGAGAACATATGGGCACAGGGAGGAGAACATCACATACTGGGGCCTGTCAGGGGCAGGGGGCTACGGGAGAGATAGCATTAGGAGAAATACCTAATGTAGATGACGGATTGATGGGTGCTGTGAACCATCATGGCACGTATGTACCTATGTAATAAACCTGCACATTCTGCACATGTGCCCCAGAACTTAAAGTATAATCATAAAAAAAGAAAAAAAAAAAGCAAAAAAATAACCCTTCATATTAATTTGCTATGCTGGAATAACAAAGTGCAACAAAATCAGTGACTTAAATCACAAAAGCAATTGTCTTACACTTTTGGAGAGTAGAAATTTACGAGCAGGGATTTGAAGGACTGGTTCTTTCTGAGGGCTGTAAGGGAACAATTTGTCCTGGAACCCTCCTATTGACTTATAGATGGCCATCTTCTTCCTACATCTCTTCACATCATCTTCTATGTGTAATTGGGTCCAACTTTATTTCTTTCTTAAGGATCATTCTGGAGTAGTCCACCCCACTCCAGAATGATCACATCTTATCTAATTATGTCTTCAACAAGATCTTTCCAAATAAGTCACATAAAGAAGTACTGGGAATTATGATTTCAACACATGAATTTTGGAGGAGACAGAATTCAACTCACAACTTTTTTGGTCTTTCAACATTTCACAGGCTGGAAGGAGGATAAAAAAAGCTGTTCAGCCCATAATGAAGTCACATTCTTTTATGTTTTTCTCAGACGTAATTAGAGAACATAATGGATAAAGAAGTTCCTCTCAAAGTTTGGATAGGTCAACAAGATTCTGTGGTTGCTGTAACTGTTGAATTCTAAATGGGATTCCAGTTGTTACACAGGCACTTATTATCTTCTCTTCCAGAAAAAAAAAAAAAAAAAAAAACCTAGTATGTTAGGAATGCTAACACCTCCTGCTCACATAGTTCTTAAGAAACCCACTATTAGGACAATGTGGCCATTGTGAAATAATCTGGCTCCAGTTGAGCAAATCAGTGGTCTTCTCTGGAAAGTTAAGAAGTGTTTATGAGAAGCAAATGCTAGTTTTTTTTTATGGCAGCAGTAGGTGAACATAAATACAATTGCAGCTGATAATCTTGTTTAGTCAAGTGAACTGAGAAACAGAAAAAGATAGTTGGTATAAAAGTGAATTGTGAAGCAGAGACAAATGGAACCCAAAAAGCCTGTTGTTCGGCTTCCGGTAGCTCTCCATCTCTTTCAGAGTCCATTCCTGGCATTTATTTCTGTCCTTAGATTCCCTGAGGTGCTACAGCATGCTTCTGATGTATCTGCCGTTGTCTTATTGCTGTTACTGCTATTCTGTGGCAGTCAGAGTTAATTTTTGTTGCGTGCAACCAAATGGAGACTATGATATACAGAAACTATCACCCAGAAATGAGTATTACCAAGGAAAGGTACTAACATATGGACTAATTAAACAGAGGAAAATTATAGGGTAGTGAAGTTTCCTCTGTTCATCTGGAAAGATGAAAAATCATTTGTAAGTATTACAGTAATTGAATATGAAACTCAGAGGATCAAACCCATTGATATTAATGCTATGTCTTAGATCAGGAAGTGGCGTCAGGAATTCTTTCTTACCAAGAAGAGAGGTTGTGGCTGCTCTGGAGGAAGAAACAAAGAATAGTGCCTTTCTCAGCCCCCAGAATCACCATAGTCTGCAAATACCTGCTTGTCATCCAGAGCTCCTGAATGACTGTATTTAGTTTCTTCATGAAAATATGAAGGGTTTAGCAAATATTGTAAACCTGTTTTACTTTGAATTGTTTTTCTGAACATTCAAAATAAAGTATTGCTCTGGAGTGAGACAAGCTCTGTATATTTTTTTCATTTTCTGTATTTCTGGCCACTGAATACAGTGAGATGCAAGGAGAAATGACTTGATGTTACTATTTTTAGTACTTATATCCTTTTAGTAAAATATAAAAGTGGCCAGAAATACAGAAAATGAAAAAAATATACAGAGCTTGTCTCACTCCAGAGCAATACTTTATTTTGAATTTTCAGAAAAACAACAATTCAAAGTAAAACAGGTTTACAATATTTGCTAAACCCTTCATATTTTCATGAAGAAACTAAATACAGTCATTCAGGAGCTCTGGATGACAAGCAGGTATTTGCAGACTATGGTGATTCTGGGGGCTGAGAAAGGCACTATTCTTTGTTTCTTTTAGTAAAATATAAAAGGATATAAGTATCTGTTTATAAAACAGTCCTTATATCCTTTTAGTAAAATATAAAAGGATATAAGTTCTTTTAGTAAAATATAAAAGGATATAAGTATCTGTTTTATTTCTTCATAATTTCAGTATCTGTGAAATGCTTTTTATGCTTTTTTTATCTGGTCAAGAGTCATGGTGCATCTCCCTGACTGCTTCATTTACCACTGTAATGCCTTGTATGCAATTTTTTGTTTTTGTTTTTGTTTGTTTCATAGATTTTACATATAAGAAATGAAGTTTTTTAGTTCTGTGAGTATTTCTATACATTGGTCATAACTCTGAATTTGCTGTTAGTCTATGCCTTGCTGCACATGTCTTCCCAGACTTCTGTGATTTAATACGTAGCTCTTCTGCTGTCTTTTTAATCAAGACATGTTCCTCTTGTCAAATATACTGACTAGTGTTATTCTCAGCCACATCTTCAATGAGGAAGCTGTAGTGGTTAATTGACAGACATCTCCAATGATTCAAAATTGAAAATGAAAAACATAAACATTATAATAGTTACAGCTGATAATAAAATTCTGCCAGTATTTCCTCTCTTTGAAAATAAAGGGCTTTTCATAACATAATTGACTTTCATCAGTCTCTGGTAGCTGAGCTGTACATCTTTAAAATTTGCCTTCAGGCTATCATGAGGAGGAAATGTTCTCAACACCATTCATGTTACAGAATATATGTATATATATGAATATGGAGAGGAACATTTAAAATAATTATACTTTGAAATGGTATTTAAGAGTATTTTCCACTTGAAAACCACTAAGGTATTTTTCATACCTTCAGGGTTTATAATTATGACTTTTCAAATATAGATAGATATGTAGCTAGATATAGATATATAGATATAGATATCTCCCCTGCCTGTTACAAAGCTCATTTTCTTCCTAAAATAAAAAATGTAAGTTTACATTGTTTCTGAGTAAATTTATATTTATTGCTATTGCCTTATAAAAGATATGTCTAGGGTTAAATAAAAATAAAAATAGCTTTGATGAATTTTAAAACAGTTATACATAGAAACTATAAATCTGAATTGTAGAAAATCTAAGAGAGTTGTTAAAACATATGTCAATTTTTACTGAAGACATAAATTACTCTAAATATCAGTGGCTTTAACAACAATGTTATATGTCTTCTATCTGCATCATGGTTGTAATGGGTTGACTTTCAAGTCCGTCAAGCAGCCAATGTCTCTAATAGTTACTGACAGTACCTTAAATTTTTCTAGGCACAGAACCATATGGAGAAGAGCGCTCTTACATGAGTTATTAAATAGAATTGGCTCCACTCTTTGGCCAGGACTGGTCATGTGATCCCATTCAGCTACAACTGGTGCAGGGAAGTTCCTCTTTTCATGTGCTCACAAGGTAAGGAGAACCATTTACCAGTGAATGTAATGAATTATTTACCTAAGGAAGAAATATTTGGATTCAGAAGTCTTACATTTCAATTTAATTGTCATCATTTGCTACCTAATTTACATTTAAAAAAATTAAATAGTTTTGCTACTACTTTCTCCTTTGTAAAATGTGGTTGCAGCATCTATTGCAATATTTTGATAATCAAAAGAAACCTGGTAATATGCAAAGCATTATATGTAAGATATAAAGTACTGCTTTTACAGAAAAATCTAGGAAATAGATCCTTTGAAATAAGCAGAAAAGAAATTAGATTATATGGTTCATGTATCGGATATTAATTTGAAATGTATGCATCTAGAGAGAAGAAAATAGAAGAAATTGATTCATTTAAGTATGTTAACACAGTCACACAAAATACCTTATCTGCCTATTGCATTATGAAATGACGTAGAGCAATAATTTAGTTATTTTTCTGGATGTTCATCAATAGCGTTGCAGCAAAAATATACTTTTGCTCACTTAAATAGGAGGTCTCATTTCATATATTTTAAGAATTTTTATTGATAGTTTATCAGTGAATTTTTCATCTTTATTTTTGTATATTTGTGAACATTTTGAGCTCACCAAATAGCATACTTCAGATTCTAATTGTTTATAGCTGATTTTTGTGGATTTTCCAGAGAGCAGTTATGTCTGCAAATAACTGTTCTAGGTTCCAATTTTATTATTTAACATTTATACTGCCTCATTTTGTACTGGGCCTTGTTCTAATTTACTGGCTATATCTTATGGTTGGGAAAGTTAAGAATATGTTTGAATACTAACAATAAAGACTTAAAAAACTGTAGTTTAGGCAAACATAATTTTGTATCATCTTGGAAAAAAAAATAAGTCCAGAAGAAGAAAGATTTAGGGATTGGTATAGAAGTAACATTATTCCATGAAGCCTCTTAACTCTTTAGAGAATTAAAAGAATTTGAGAATTTGTTTGAAAAAAAAAAAAGAAACAAACATCCTGATTGACAACATTATAAATTGCCACCTATACACTGCTGACTCTCAAACGTGTGTTACTACATAGATTTCTCCCCAGTGTGTCACAGAACAAAATACAATCACCAACATGACATTTATATACATAGGTAATAGGCACCTCAAAGTTGGCATGTCCAAAACTGACCCCCAATATGGCCCCTCCTTTGTCATGCTTTTTAAATTCTTTTCTTTATCTCAACTAAGTGAAATTCTACCTCTCTAATTGTGCCAGAGCAGAAATCTAGTGTTCTAGCTTTTTTAGACTGCTGTAAGAAAAATATCATAGATAGAATGGCTTATAAACTAATAATTTGTTTATCACAGTTCTAGAGGCTGAAAAGTCCGAATCAGGGTGCTAGCATGGTCAGTTGTGGTGTGGGAACTGTTTGTGGTTGCAGATCACTACTGCCTTGTTGTATCCTCACATGACATAAGAAGGGTTAGAGACTCCAGCGTATGCCTTTGCCCTTATACTCACAACAGCAACCAGAAAAAAATTATGTTGATACTCAAGTAAAATAACGCCACTTTTGTGTTCAATTTCCTTTTCAACCTGCTCAACAACTTTTCATCCCCCTTAAATTTAGGGATTAAAAAAAAAGATAATAATAAAAGTCAATATCTTATGACCTACAAGACCTTCCAAATCTTACTTCTGTAATTTTTGAATTTATTTCTCTCACGCTCCCCAAAGTTTTCTGTATTCAGATACACAGGCCTCCTTAAAGTTTCTCAAACATGCATAGCCCTCCTCATCTCAGGCCTTTTGCCCCTATTCTTCCCTCTTCCTGAAAGGCTCTTGCCCTCAATATCACTATGCTTCCTTCCATATGGCTGCAGGCCCATTCTCAAAATCATTCTTCAGTGAGGCTTTTCTGGCTACCCTATTTAAAACACATTCCGTTTTCCCTGAAAAAATTTTATCATTTTTTGTTGTTGCTTTATGGGTTCAATTTAGCACTTATAACTCTCTAATATACTACATATTTATTTTATTTATTTATTTTTTGTTTCCATCTATCATCAGTATAATGCAGTTTCATATAGCTAAGGATTGTTGTCTGTTTTCTTCACTAAGGAATCTTCTACACTTGGAATAATATAGAACCTAATAATTAAAGTATAATTAAATGTTACTATTAGACTGTTATCTACTAGGTCTACCGAAAGTATTTACTGAGGTAATGAATGAATATGTATTTATTTTATCTTAGCTTTCTGGTGTCTACGGTTTCACAGTGAGGACTAAAGGCTCAGCTAGCACCCCTACATGCAGTGCAAAACATGGTGGTTCATGTCTGTAATCCCAGCACTTTGGGAGGCCAATGGGGGTAGATTACTTGAGGTCAAGAATTCGAGACCAGCCTGGCCAACATGGCGAAGCCTCATTGCTACTAAAAATACAAAAATTATCTGGGCATGGTGGCACATGCCTGGAGTCCCAGCTTCTTGGGAGGCTGAGGCAGTAGAATTGCTTGAAGCCAGGAGGCAGAGGTTGCAGGGAGTCGAGATTGCACCACTGAACTCCAGCCTGGGCAACAAAGCAAGATTCTGTCTCTATTAAAAAAAAAAAAAAATGAACATTGCCTACTGCTAATTAACCCCCCTTTAAGTAATTCTCCCAAACCCACATATAATTTCTGATGAATCACAATGTATTTAAATATCTATATATGAAATTCATTGGTATATGAATGTTCTTTTGTAAAGCCCTGTTTTGACTCAAAATCAGAGTTCAGCCAACTTTCTTAGGGCATAAAAGCTATATATTTCTTAAGAAGTCTTTCTACCAAAGCAATGACAAAAATTAATTCCTGCACTATATGCTGAAATCAATCAATATAAATTATCTTTTAAGACAGTGTAAATTACTTAATTTGAACAAGGTTTTTTTTATCAGCAGAAAGTAACTTTAACACAAAGCTGTATTCAGTTTTATTGAAATAAACACATTATATTTTTTATCTCTTCATGATAATGGCTTTTATGTTTCTAACACATTCTAACTCACTAAACATCCTTTTTAGTGAACACTGATACTGTTCACAGAGCTTTCCAAAAACACTGAGCCAAAATCTACTGATCTACCCAGATATTATTGTCCCAACGGCAGTGAAATCTTCAGCAACCTCTTCTCAGTAGCACATAAATATTGTCCTGTGTACCATGAGTCAAAAAGAGTTGGAAAAGCATGGGTCTAAGTATTTTCTTTGGATATATAACCACCAATAATCTCAGCAGGTAGTTCCTCTCAAATAATTTAACAACTAACAGGGGTTGGAATAAAACAAAACATAGTAATTGAAACCCAAATTTAAATATTAATTAAACCACTATGAAGCTTAACTCTTACAGGTTGAAGGAATTATAAAGGAAGATTTGCAAGGGAAAATTATAAAAGAAAGAATTATAAAGTAGTTACTTTAATTCTCATGCATGTAAAAAACACTGACAGACAATATTAATAATTCATTCACAGCTCATTGTGTGGCTATTTGACAGTTCTAGAGGGAAGTATCAGTGTGTCTACTGGATAGCTGTGTTATTTATAAATAAGGTATACCCTGAAGTGAAAAGCAACTTGTCCTCTGGAAGAACTATTGATGGCAGTAGCAATGATAGTTCCAGGCCTCATTAAGTATCAGGCATCACAAACTCACCTCTGGGATACTGGGTATTTGCTCAGTTCTTTTCACACAACAGGTTCGTCACTAATCTCACATTCCTCAGACTTTTGTCACTGCCTGTTGGACTGACCACTTCTCTGACATGTATCTTCAAATCACTTTCCCTTTTGTAACACTTCAGTGTGGTCTTGAGAACACATTCTCATTTAACCAGTGCATTCCAGGGGTATTAAAGTGTAATATTTACTTAATTTCCAGTCAAGAGTTCCTGAGATTTAAAGCTACACAATATTTGAATAAAGTGCTTTTCCTATATATCTCATTTGATGCTTATTAAAAGTAGGGATGTTAGAAAAAGTGTATAAGTCCATTCTAGTTTTCCAGATTAGAATGGTGAGACAGTCTTCTTTATCCCCACCATTCATCTTAGCAAGTTCAAGAAACATTGTATGATAGCCTCTGGAATTCAAATTTATTTCCAGTACTTACTGATTCTGAAGTTGATCCCATTGCTAAAAAGCTCTTAGCCTGTATTTTCTTATCTGCAAAATAAGATTAAAAAGAAAAATCATTTACCTCATAGGGCTGTTGTATCACATAAAGTAATTTTCATAAATCTTTTAGAATTCAGTGAAACACTCATCTGGGTGAAATGAGTATTACTTTTCCTCCACATTATAAGGGTCGCAGCCAACACTTGTATATTAAAAGACAGATCAACAAGAGAAAAGCATAACAAATTTATTTAATTATAGTTTTACATGACTGACAGCCTTCACCTTAAAGATGCAAAGATACAGAGGAAACTGTCTGATTTTATCCTTACATGTGATGAAGCAATGCCATCCTTGTAGAGATGTGATTGGACAGCAAGTGTATGAGCTGATGGAAATAAACAGATCAGGGAAAGCTAGAAAGGCCTCTCTGTTCAGATTCCTCTTGGCCTCTCTGTGCAGCATTTCTTTCTCCAGGGTATGGGCACGACCCCCGTCTGGAATTATAACCCTACTATCAGAGATGGTAGGTCAGAGAGTTTCTTTATGGCCAGTTCTTACACAAAGAGGTGGAAGAGGGTTAGAGTAATACTTTTAGGTTTTATGGCTGACTTTGGAGTTCTGGTTTCTATGACCTGCCTTGGACAAGAGGGAGTTTAGTTTTTGTGGTTAATCTCAGGGGGAGAATGAGGCTGAAAGACAGGGGATGAGGAGAGGATCAGAGAGAATCTACTTCTGAGGCTGATCCCAAGGCTTTGCTTTGGGGTATCATTTTCTGGGTTGCAACATAAGCAATACATAAATGTTAGTAGACATTATGGATATGACCAGAATCTCCAAAATGTATCCTCAAATTTCAATAGTCTGATACTTCTTCAATTGCTCAAATCATTTACTTGATCCCCTTATTCCCCTCCAAATCCCTTTTAACCAGGGGATTTTTATTTAGGTTCGTTAATAAGTCAAAGCCCTGCTCCTTCTCAGAAGTTATTCTATTACATCAAGAATAATTTGGATCTGACTGATCTAATGCATTATTAGGTTGTTAGTTTCTGCCTCAGAACAATCTCATTTTTAGGATGACTGGAGCCTCAAGTCATTCTTATTTTAATCTACTTCCAACCTACACACCATGTATTGCCCATAAGACAGAGAAATAATATTTAGATATAAAGTGGGATTTGAAAGAAAGGTCAGAGGTTGGAGTAGAACAATCCAAAGTGGATTATAATGAGTCAATTCATGACAGAACAAAGAAGACAGGCTGGGATCATTAGATGCAAGAGAAGTGTTAATTCAGTTAGGTGTAAAGATGTAGACAGCTCTGATTCATTTCATATCATGTATCAATTTGACAACCAGATAAGCCTTATCCAACCTGAATCCAATCACAGGGTCTTAGGAGATTTACCCATTCCTAATTAGTGAAAATAACAGAGAAATATCATGTCCCAAATGCCCCCAGGAAAAAGAAAAAATGCAATTTGTTAATTGTCAACTGCCAGACTTCTCTTCTTACGTGTCAGTCATGACAAGGAGGTTAGCTGTGGTCACTAATTTGATTCTTTAGTACAAGGGAATAAAAGCAGTAAGTAAAAGTATTTCCTCTAGTGGCTGTCATAATTCCGCAGACATCCAGAACAATTGCGATGAACAAAATCAAATGATTTCATGTTGTAGATTCACAGCTGGATCAGGGGACAAAGATTATGTCGGTGCTTTTAATGTTACCAAAGGTGCTAGAGCCATGACAGTTTGCCAATGGAAGGAAGTTGCCCTATGCATGACCTATTTATGATCCCTCACACTAAGTCTGCACTTCATAAATCTACCTGGAAATTTATGTAGAAACAGCCTAATGCAATGGTGCAACTAGAAAGAAGAAATACTCACATAAAGTTTTTTCTTTTCAATATTAGAGGAAAAACAAATTCTTTCAGTTTACTAAAGCTGAGGGCAGACCCTAGTCAAATGTTAAAAATGTTTCCAGAAAATGGCAAACAAATTAGTTCCGGGCTTGCAGATAAAATATCTAAATCAGTGCTATTCAAGTCCATGACCATCAACCTCAGTTGTACCTCCAAACTACCTTCCAGTCTCACTATATTTTCCTGGTAGGGTCTGGCCCATTGACCACATCAACAACTTCAAACCTTTCCTGCATTCCACCTCCAAACACTGACTCATTTTCTCCTCCAGCTCTCAGCAGATAATCATGTCTCCTAATTCACAGAGAAAATTAAAGCTGTTAGCTTACCAGCTCTTCAACTTTCGGCTACTAACTTACGAACTTACTTAAATGTGTCTTGTATCTAGATCTTTCTTGTAATTTAAACATCCTCTAGTTTTTCCCATGTAAAATGAAATTAAACAGAAACCAAACTGAACTCCTTATGCTCCTAGAACTGGTGCTAACTGCTACAACTGTATATATTTGCTGACTTTACTTTTTGAAGTTTTATTTACTCTTCTGATCTACTCTGGTTTCAGCCCTTATCATGTACGCAACTACTAACTCTTATTTTGCTCAGGCATGGGGGTTTGAGGTGCTCTGTGGACTAACTCCTAAGGGAAAACAACCATAATTGATGAAAACCATAAAATAAAAACAAAGTAAAACCCAAACAAAGCAATAATTAAAATATATTAAAGTAAATTGCCACAAAAGCATACAACAAATGGAGAAACAATCACTCATGATAATTTACTAAATCTCAGAAATCATAAAAGTTTGGGACATTTGACCATAATCCAATTCCTATTATTCCCTCAGGTCAATTAGATGGAAGCTTTACTATGAAAGGGTTCACCCAACAAATCAGAGGTCTCGCTCCACAGAAAACCCAACCTAGGGCTATAGTTTCTCACTGGAAATGACAGATCCCCAGTCTTTATCCTACCCTTGCCTTCCCACAAACTATCTCTAAAAATACTGACAGAAAGTCATAAATCTCCTCAAATTAATCTACACATTCAACTGAAGCCCTATCAAAGTCTCAACTGGCATTTTTGCAAATTGTCATGTTATAATAAAATTCATATAGAAAGGCAAGGAACCAAGAACAGCCAAAGGAATATTAAAAAAAAAAAAGAACAAAGATAGAGGACTAATCCTTCCCAATTTCAAAACGTGTTACAAATCTCTTGCTATCAAGAATGTATGGTACTGGCATAAGGATAGACACGAACCAATGGATAGAATTGACAGTCTAGAAATAAACCCTTACGCTTAAGGTTAAATGATTTCCAACAAGTATGCCATGGACACTTCACATATACTACACCCAAAAATTAATTCAAAATGAACAATATTAGTAATGTAAGAAAAAAAACTAGAAAACTGTTACATGAAATCGTAGAAGTAAATTTTGACTGGGGTTAGCCAGAGCTTACTAGATACAATACTAAAAGTACTAAGAAAACTTAATAACAAACAAATTGGACTTAATCAAAATAAAAAAATTCCAACCTTTGTACGGCAAACACCATCAAGAACTTAACACACAATGTGCATGATGGGAGAATGTATTTTTTAATACTGTATCCAATAAGGAATTATATCTAAAATATACAAAAAATTCTTATGATCTAATAATAAAACGATAATGTAAAAATAGGTAAAGAATTTAATTAATATAATGTAAAAATAGGTAAAGAATGTTATAAATTTCTCAAAATAAGTTTCTCAAAATAATGTGTACAAGTGAGCAATAACACACACACACAGAAATGTTCAACACTGTTATCCAATAGAGCTATGTAAATCTAAACAACAGTTGGAATCCACTCACGCACACTAGAATGGATATAATTTTAAAAGACAGATAAGTGAAGTCAAAGATATGGAGACATTGGACCCTAGTTTATTTCTGATGAGATGTAAAATAGTGCAGCCACACCAAAAAAAAAACAAAAAAAAAACAGTTTAGTAACCTTTTTCTTCAACATGTCAAACACAGGGTTGCCATTTGACTTAGCAATTTCATTCATACATACATATTCAAGAGAAATGAAAATATAATCCACACAAAAGTTTGTATACCAATGTTTAGAGCAGTATTATTCACAATATACAAAAGTGAAAACAATCCAAATGCCCATTAACTGAAGAATGGTTATATGAAATAAATAAAATGTGGTGTAGTCTTACAATGGAGTATTATTCAGCAATAAAATAAGGAAAGTATAAATGTACAACTACAACACGGATAAACTTTGAAAATAGTATGCAAAGTTAAACAAGGCAGTCTAATATCCCATACAGTGTACAATTCCACACATATAAAATATCTGAAAAAGGCAAATCTATAGTGACATAAATTGATGGTTTTCCAAGTGTTAGGGGGAAATAGGGTGAGGAATTATTGTTAAAGAGATTTGGGGCTTCTTTATGGAGTGATAAAATATTACAAAATTGATAGTGATAACAGAGATTTACCCATCTCTATGAGTATATACAAAGACACTAAATTGTACTTTAAGTAAGATAACTTTATGGTACATGGTATGTGCATTATATCGTAGTAAAGATTTAAAAACTTACTTTCCAGAAATATGATTCTGAAAAATATGATCATGTAACTTCTATAGGTCATTATTCTACCTTCCTCTATTTCCATACAATATGTTAAACATACATAAAGGAAAAAAAGTAAGAATATTAGTAACAATAAAACATTAGAGAATACAAACTTAGGATCACTTAAAAAAGAGATAAGAAATTAGATATAGGAAAAAGGCAGCTGTCTGCAACTGGAAACAGAGCTACTTGACTGTCATTAATTAATCACCAAAAAAATCTTTATAAATACTATATCTGATGTTTTTCTCCACCTCTCTGATGATCTGACACCTCAAACAATGAGAATGTTCTTAGAAATTGCTTATGAAATATTGATCATAGGTTGCTTTTCTTTTGTTAGATAACTTGCCAATGTTTACTGTCTTGCTCATTACTAAGAACATCTTTCTCACCTAGCAGCCCCAGAATTTTCTGGATGGGCTCCCTCAACTAAGCTAGCAGATTTTGTCACATCTCTTGTACTAATACTTGGGGAATCTAAAGATGACATTATGTTGGTGGCAAAAAAAAAAAAAAATGTTCTTCTGAACATCAGATAAAGAACTTAGTCCCTAATACACTGCTTCACTGAAACAAGTCACACTAAAATATCCAAAGTTTCTTTTGTAATAAATCAGATGAGCCCTTTTTAGTCCTTTCTTTTTTTATTTTTCCCTCCCAGAAGAATTAAATACATTTACCATTTTCTACCTGAGGCATTTTTTTCCTCATCCTTGTTGTGATTTTTGATCAAAATTATGAAAATATTTATGTGTATTACTGTGTTTGTGTCCCTTCAACTTGGGTGATGAAGAATAAAAAATAAATTGGAACCTTGACAGAGACTCCAAAAATGATAGCTACTTTGGGGTTCCATGAGAGTATCCAGATTTTCTCTTTCATCTTGTACTCTCCTTTTCCATCTCTTTTGCTTGTTGCTTATACTCCTCAAACCAATTTTTAAATATCGTAAATGACAGGGACTCAAATTTAGGCTCTCATTGCTTGCAACCATATATTTATCCTGAGTGTTACCTATCCAGTAGTACCTTGGTTTCAATTATAATCCGTATGTTATTTCCAAATTTAAAAGTTAGTTCATATCTTTTTCCTGAGATCTGGAGTTGCATATTCACTTTTCTATTCAGCATCTTCCTATCACTGTCTCAAAACATCTTGAAACCGATATTTAAAACATTAAATTATTTGAAATTACTTCTTCTTTGCTGAACTTACCAAAATTATTAGACTGAGAGAAAATCTTCCTCCTTCTTCAATGTTCACTTGCAATAAATCATCAAGCCCTCATCATTCTAACTTCTAAACAGGTATTGAATATCCTCATTTCTCATCTTTACCACTATTTTCTTAGGCTAGTAGGTCACCATGATATTTGCTTGGTCTGAGAAAAGCCCTTAAATCTCTTCTCTCTCCTTAAGTCACTTTTCACACCGAAGATCCTTGTGATCATTAAAGTAAACCCTGCCCTTTGTCTTCAGAAAAATACCAGAAGTTTTTAACGTATCTTGCAAGATTCTTTTTGATGTGGCTCCAAGCTTATCTATTTAGGGTCTTTCAACATTCTGCTTAACACCTTAACTGTGTAATGATCTTTATTTCATCATGCTTCCTTGCTCAACTTCAGGGTTCTTTGATGTTGTTATCTAGTTATTATTAAAAGTTGATATTTCTTTCTGTAGTTCTCTTTCTTTTCCTCTTTGCACACCTTAACTACTTTTTAGTTGTTAAATGTAATTTTCTTCTGGAAATGTCCGTGAAAGCACTATGCTAAGTTAAATATTCTTACTAGGTATTCCCAGAACATCATAAACTTCCAGCATTACAAAATTATTGTGTTTTAAAATTAGTTCCTATTTATTTGACTGTTTTTTCTACATGGAAAAAAGATTCTTCATAAAAATATGTTAGCAATAAGATTTCTCAAATTTCTTGAGAGGTTATATCTTTGTGAATATATTTTCAAATCTTCACTAAGTTTTAAAAAGTATTTCTAGCTCCTTATCACAGTTGGTTAGAGTAAAACCATAAAAAGAAAAATAAGTTGAATAAATGAATATATTAACTCAGAAAAGACTCCTTGCAATTAGTACTAGATTATAGAGTCCTTTCTAGGACTCTAGAAAGGAGTCCTCTATGTTTATATATGTGTCTAATAATTTAATATTCACTGTCATTTTGTTTCAAAAATACTTATTGTTCTAAGACATATAAAAGATTATATATATATAAAATATGATTCCTGTTTTGGTATCAGGCATTCTGTCAGTACCCAGTATCTACTATTTATTTTCAAGAAAAGAGTTACCCAGAGTGTCTATAAAAATGAGATTTTCTACAAGCTTCTCATGACATTAGATGTCCAAGACAGCTGGCCAGATATCCTAAAAAGGGTAAAGAAATAAATTATCATAAGAGAAGCTGAATTAAAGTCCATTTCAACTACAAAGGCAGAAAATTAATATGATAATTATTTTAATACACTGGATAAGTATACTGTTTGGTAATATTTGTGGTATACCAATTTATAACCTCTCAAATGTCTATCAAGAAGCTATAGTCATGTTTAGATTTAAATTTTAATAATAATATGTAGCCATTAAATATTTGCATGTATCATTATTTCACTAATGCTCTTAACATTATACTGATTTTTAAAATTATATCTGTAGGATAGATTGTTATGAATAATTATTAATGAATAACAAAAACACTGTATAAAAATTGTATAAATCCAAAGAGAATTAATGTCAGAAAAAGAAAAAACAGAATCTATTACTTTAGTAAAATATTTTTAAGTGTGTGTGCGTGTGTGTGTAGGTGTGAATCTTTAACATACAAGAGCTTCTTAGCTTCTTAGTTAGGGTATAGGTTAGGCCCACAATATGTTGGGTTAAACAAAAATCTCCCATTGAATAAAACTTAATCTCATATCTTCATTTATCTACAAGAGTTGCTGGAAAATATAGAATCTCACTGAATGGCTTTGGACCCAGTTGAAATTCAAAACTATATTGACAATTTTGGCACCTAGAACTGTTATTACACAGCATTTATTATTGTTTATACATTTATGTGTGTAATTATTTATTGTATGTTTCTCCAATTAGATTTTAAGCTGGTATGGATTTTGTCTGTTTTACTTATCATTGTAGAAAGTGTCACAAAAATTGTACTGCAAGTTAAAACCTCACTAAAAATGTTGACACATAGAAGTTTCCCAAATTCTAACACAGTGAATGAACAACAGCCAGTCATGAGTAGATATTTATTTATTAAATAAATAAATAAATTTATTTAAACAGTGTATAACCATTTGTTTTTTCCACAACCTTTACAGCATCTGCTATTTTTTGACTTTTTCATAATAGTCATATTGACTAATGTGAGATGGTATCTCATCGTGGTTCTGACTTGCATTCCTCTAATGATCAGTGGTGCTGAGGTTTTTTTTTTATATGATTTATGGTCACATGTATGTCTTGTTTCAAGAAGTATATGCTCATGTCCTATGCTTACTTTTATGGAATTGTTTGTTTTTTCTTGTAAATTTATTTACATTCCATATAGATACTGGGTATTAGGACTTCATTGGATGTATAGTTTGCAAAAATTTTCTTCCATTTTGTAGGTAGTGTGTTTACTCTGTTTATAGTTTCTTTTGCTGTGCAGAGCTCTTTAGTTTAATTACATCCCATTTGTCAATTATGCTTTTGTTACAATTGGTTTCTTTGCCCATCCCCATGTGTGAATGATATTGCCTAGGTTGTCTTCAGGATTTTTTTACAATTTTGGATTTTACACTTAAGTCTTTCACCCATCTGGAGTTAATTTTTGTATGTGGTGGAAGAATAGGGTCCAGTTTCAATTTTCTGCATATGGCTAGCCAGTCACTGCAGCTTTACTTATAGAATTAGGGAATCTTTTCCCCATTGCTTGTTTTTTGCAAGTTAGTTAAAGCTCAGATAGTTGTAGGTATGCAGTCTTACTTCTGGGTTTTTCATTCTCTGCCATTGGTCTAAACGTCTGTTTTTGTACCAGTACCATGCTGTTTTGTTTACTGTAGCCCTATAATATAGTTTGAAGTCAGGTAACATGATGCCTCAACTTTGTGCTTTTTGTTTGGGATTGTCTTGGCCACTTGGGTTCTTTATTGGTTCCATATAATTTTTGTTTGTTTGTTTGTTTTGTGGGGGATGCTGAAGTCTCACTTTGTCACTCAGGCTGGAGTAGAGTGGTGCGATCTCACTTCACTGCAACCTCCACCTTCTGGATTTAAGTGATTCTCCTGCCACAGCCTCCTTAGTAGCTGGGATTACAGGTGGGTGCCACCATGCCTGGCTGATTTTTGTATTTTTAGTAGAGACAGGGTTTCATCATGTTGGCCAGGCTGGTCTCAAACTCCTGACCTCAGGTGATCTGCCTGCCTCAGCCTCCCACAGTACTGGGATTACAAGAGTGAGCCACTGCACGTGTCCCCCTATGAATTTGAAAACAGGTTTTTCTAGTTCTGGGAAGGATGCCAGTGCTATGTAAACAAGCATACCACTGAATCTCAAAATTTCTTTGGGTAATATGGCCATCTTAAGGATATTGATTCTTCCTATCCCTGACCATGAACTGTTTTTGTCATTTTTTTATATGGTCTTTGATTTACTTGAGCAGTGTCTTGTATTTCTCACTGTAGAGATATTTAACTACTCTGCTAGCTGTATTCCCAGGTATTTCATTCTTTTTGTGTCAAGTATCAATGGGATTGTGTTTCTGGTTTCTGATTTTGCTCTCAGCTTAGAGATTGTTGGTGTATAGGGATGTCATTAATTTTTGTACATTGATTTTGTATCCTGAAAACTTGCTAAAATTATCTGAGAGCCCGTATACATTCTGGGCAGAGACAATGGAATTTTCTATATAGAAACATGTCATATGCAAACAGGTATAGTTTCATTTGCTTTATTCCTATTTGGATGCCCTTTATTTCTTTCTCTTGTCTGATTGTCCTGGCCAAAACTTCAAAAACTGTGTCAAATAGGAGTGTTGAGAGCGGGTATCTTTGTCTTGTACTAGTTTTCAAGAGAAATGCTTCCAGCTTCTGCTCATTCAGTATGATGTTGGGGCTGTGGGTTTGTTATACATAGCTCTCATTACGTTGAGGTGGATTCTTGCAATACTTTATTAAGAGAGATTTTAACATGAGAGGGTGTTAAATTTTTTCAAAGCCCTTTCCTGCATCTATTGAGATAATCATGTGGTTTTTGTCTTTATTTCTGCTTATGTGATGCGTCAGCTTTATTGATGTGCGTACGTTGAACCAACCTTGCATCCCAGGGATGAAACCATCCTAATCGTAGTGGATAAGGTTTTTGATGTGTTGCTACATTTGGTTAGCCAGTACTTTATTGAGGATTTTTGCATTGATGTTCATCAGGGATATTGGCCTGAAGTTTTCTTTTTTTGTTGTATCCATGTCAGGTTTTGGTATCAGTATGGCCTCTAGAATGAGTTACAACGGAGTTTCACCTTTTCAGTTTTTAGGAATTGTTTCAGTAGAAATGATACCAGCTCTTCTTTGTATCTCTGGTAGAATTCAGCCATTAAAAACATCTGGTCCTGGGCTTTTCTGTGGTTGGTAGGCTATTTATTACTGCTTCAATTTCAGAACTCATTTTTGGTCTATTCAGGGATTCAATTTCTTCCTGGTTTAGTTGTGAGAGTGTGAATGTGTCCAGAAATTTATCAATTTCTTCTTGATTCTCTAGTTTATGTGTACAAAGTTATCTATAGTATTCTCTGATGTTTGTTTGTATTACTGTGGGGTCAGTGGTGACATTCCCCTTATCATTTGAGTGTATTATTTGATTCTTCTCTCTTTTCTTCTTTATTAATATAATTAACTATCTATTTATCTCATATATATATATATATATATATATATATATTTTTTTTTTTTCCCCAAAATACGAGCTCCTGGATTTATTGATCCCTTGAATGTATTTTTTGTGTCTCAATCTCCATTAATTCAGCTCTGATTTTGGTCATTTCTTGTCTTCTTCTAGCTCTGGGATTTCTTTGCTTGAGGTTCTCTAGTTCTTTTAGTTCTGACATAAGGTTGTCAATTTGAGATCGTTCTAGTTTCCTGACATGGGCATTTAGTGCTATAAATTTCCCTGTTACCACTGCCTTAGCTGTGTTCCAAAGATTCTGACATGGAGTATCTTTGTTCTCATTAGTTTCAAAAATCTTCTTGATTTCTACCTTAATTTCAATATTTACTCCAAAGTCATTCAGGAGCAGGTTATTCAATTCCATGTAATTGTATGGGTTTGAGTGAATTTCTTAGCCTTATTTCTAATTTGATTGTGCTGTGATCTGAGACACTGTTTGTTATTATTTCAGTTCTTTTGTATTTTCTGAGGATTGTTTTACTTCTAATCATGTTATCAGTTTTAGAGTATTTGTCATGTGATGATAAGAATTACGCATATTCTGTTGTTCAGTTTGAAGAATTTTGCGTATATCTATTATGTCCATTTGATGCAGTGCTGAGTTCAGATCCTGAATATCTTCGTTAATTTTCTGTTTTATGCTCTGTCTAATAATGTTAATGAGGTATTAAAGTCTCTCGCTATTATTGTGTGGGAGTCTAGGTTTCTTTGAAGGTCTCTAAGAACTTGCTTTATGAATTTGGGCGCTCCTGTGTTGGGTACATATATAGGACATTTAGATTTTCTTGTTCAATTGAAGCCATTGCCATTATATAATGACCTTCTTTGTCTTTTTATATCTTTGTTATTTTAAATTCTGTTTTGTTAGAAAGTGTAATTGCAACTCCTGCTATTTTATCTGTTTTCCATCTGCTTGGTAGATTTTTATCCATCCATTTACTTTAGCCTATTTGTGTCACTACATGTGAAATGGGTCTTGTAGACAGCATAACAATGAGTTCTGATTCTTTATCCAGCTTGTCACTCTGTCTTTTAAATAGGGCATTTAGCCCATTTACATTTAAGGTTAGTATTGATATGTGTGGATTTGATCCCGTCTTCATGATTATTTTTTTCAGACTTGTTTATGTGGTTTCTCTATAATGTCATTGGTCTGTGTACTTCAGTGTGTTTTCGTAGTGGCTAGTGATGGTCTTTCCTTTTCATATTTAGTTCTTTCTTCAGGAGTTCTCATAAAGCAGGTTTTGTGGTAACAGATTCCCGCAGCAGTTGCTTGTTTGAAAAGGATTTTATTTCTCCTTTGCTTACGAAGCTTAGTTAGGCTATGAAATTCTAGGTTGGAATTTCTTTTCCTTAAGAATGTTAAATATTGACCTCTATTCTCCTCTAGCTTGTATAATTTCAGCTGAGAGTTCTATTAGTATGATAGGCTTTCTTTTGCAGATGATTTGGCCTTTTTCTCTAAGTGCCTTTAACATTTTTTATTTCATTTTAACCTTGGAGAATCTGATGACTATGTGTCTTGGGAATGATCTTCTCATGGAGTATCTTATTGGGGTTCTCTTCATTTCCTTAATTTGAATGTTGACTGCTCTAGATATGTCAGGGAAGTTCTCATGAATGTATCTGCCTTTTTGTCCTTCTCATAGTGAGTACTACTTGATTTCCAGCTGCTGGGTCAATTCTGGCTGAGTACCCAAGCTTGGGAAAGGAGGATTTAAAACTAGTCTAGCGCTGACTATCTTCACAGCATATTAACTCAAAAGGTCAAGCATCACATTGTTCCTTACAAGTTGTCCTCATCTTTTACTTGGCTAGGGTAACAATTTTAATCTCATTCCTCTTTTTCCAAGTCCTTGAGTTGGAAATATTGTTACCAGATTACAGCCTTGATAGTTGGAATCCAGTCTTCATTATTTCAGAACTAACTCTAGAGAATTGAGCCCTGTCCAATCCTGGGTTCCTAACATTCACTAGGAGATGTCTCTGCTACTACCTTATACCTGACTGTGTCTGTACATATCCGAGTTGCAGGATTTCTCCTTCTGACCTATCCTTGCCTGTAAGGACAACATTTATTCTGCTATAAATACTCCACCAATGACAAAATTAGATGCACTCTGTCACCAAGTCTTTAACATTCATCACTGCTTATCTCCCTAACTGCAGTCTGAAACAGCTGGAAGGTCTAATTCCAGGTAACAACATTACCCAGTTGGCTTTATTAAGGCCAGCTATGTCCTTACAGGAGATATCTATAGTTTTAGAGTTTCTAATTTTATTTTTAACATGAAGATTCTTTAATATTTGAATTGAAGTCATAAAATATATGTTTCTATCTAGTTTATTTTTACTTCTCCATCACTGATAACACATTTGCTCAGGTCTTCACCAACTTAGTCATTGACTATTATGGTATGTTTTGATTATGAATCTTCTCAGCATTTATATCAACATATATATACCCAACAGATTAATCACTCTCTGCACTCATTAATATTAAGTAATTTTTATTGTTTACAAATAAATATTTAAACTCTGTAGTCAGAAAGTCCATACTCTCCACAAATCAAGGCTTACCTTACCTTTTCCAATCTACTTCCACCTATTTTCTTACAAAGAGATTCTTTTTCCAACAAATATTCAGTCAATTACTAAAAGCTAATACAGACAATTGCTCTTCAAAGTCTTTGATCATGTCCAGGTTATATGTCTTCCATAATGCCTTCATTATTTTATTTTGTATAGGCATAGCATCTTCTATCTATAATAGAAGTAATTATTTTTATATAAACTAGATATATTTGAACCTATTGAAAATATAAACGATTTTATTGTTTTCTCTTTGGCAGAATGCATTTAGTGTTTGATAAATTTCTTTTGCTAATACAGGGCCTCATTTTGCTGTGCAATCTAAAGAGTATATTATTGATTTTTTAAAAGTTATGTCTATTCCTTTTGACTGTCATACCAGCCTAGCACACATTGTTGTCTTTTGTGAATGTCATATAAAAATGATCCAAGGTTTTAAAGATTTAATGCAAAGGTGACTTCAATTCTTATCTCTAAATGGTATATTTAAAACTTTACAATCTCCATATAATTATAAGAATTTCAATTTGTATAAAAGTTTTATTTTAAAGTAAATTATAATTCATTGATAGTTTATATGGTGTGTCCAATAATGCCTTTGTTTATCTACAATTAATTTGTTAATTTTTTACGTTTCCCACAATATCTAGAAATGTTGCTTCTGCTTGCAGAAGAGAATATTGAGGGAAGGCAGATTAAATGATCATCTCTACATATATAATAGTGAGTCGGAATTCTGCTTAATATATTCTAATAATGTAGTGGTGTAGATTTTAATATGAAAAGGCATTGTATCTATAGTACAAAGATGAAGACGTGAATTAAGATAATTATTTAAATAAGTCAAGATAAAGGGGACATTTTCCCAATTTTCTAAATAGTTTGACTGAAAGCTTTCTTTTTAAGTCTCAAATTATATAAATAATTACCTCATTTCTCCACTTCACTTTACCTGTGTCTAGTTGACCTCAATAGTGTGAGATGTTATCCTTATTAGAAGCTTTCAGGCAATTGCTTTCTCTTTTACCTTGCCAAGTCATTTCATTCATAGAAATAGGGAGAGAGTCAGAACTTGAAATTTAGAAAATTGTTTAACTTTCATATTTCTTTTCCTTAGGGATATTTTTAAAATATTTGAATTAATACTTAAAAACCATTTTATATAGATTTTGATTCTAATCATACAACAGAAGATGCTGAACCCAAGCTTATCACCAAAAAACACAAGCTGTTTTCCAAAAAGGATTGCAAACTTGCACATTTATAGTTAGCAAATGTTTAGTAGTCTGAACTTTCTTAGTAGCAGTCAAAATGCAAATTATACCTGTGTAGGTATGAACAATTACCCACACATTTACTGTGTAAATTAACCAATAAAAATTTTCAGGATTTTATATGAGGCTGAAAACAGCTTTCTACTATAATTTGGCACTTATTAAACTATTAGGGATTCTTCTTAAGCACAATGAAAACTAATGACTAAATATGTGTAGAAACAATTGAGGCTTCTTCCCCTTGATGTGTAGAACAAAACTATTTACCAATGAGAGACAGAAAAACAAAAGATCAAGTTTTGTGATTATCTGGATTTATTACCTACTTTGAAAAGTATTCTATTTCACTCTTCACTTCACTCAGATTGAGAAAGAGAGTCAACCTTTTTAAAATATGGGGGAAAAACAGACACAACTTGAATTTACATTTACCTTTAGCTGTTGTATTACTAAAAGGAATAAATCTTCAAAGTGCAAAAAGAAGTGTATCAATGCTTTCACCACTAAATTACTCCTCTTTGAGGTTTTGATTCAAATCACATTTAGATTGACCTGAAATATTCTATGTAGGTTTTATATTAAATAAGCAAAATGAATTATTTTTATGTATTGGGTTGTTCTACTTTCTCTGTAACAATTTTAGTTTCTAAGATATGTCATCATATTCACTCCATATTTAAGACAGGGTAGAGGAAAATTTCTTAAATGAGTGCCAAAACAGTATATTACATATTTATATGTAGAATATTTGAGAAATTGCCTTCATTGACACAACCTGTAAAAACCTCAAGGCTTTACAGTGACAAACTTGGTAGGCCACACAACCAGTGTAAAATTGGATTCAGTGTGATTATTTCTGGGCAATAATTCAGAGAAAATAACATCAAGGAAGGCTTGCATAAATCCAGATGGAAAAAGTGGATTTAAATCAAACTAATAGGTTGCAAAACATGAAATATGCTTTGTACTGTGCCTTGGAGACACATGGCCAAATCCATATTCAAAAAGTAAAAACAAACCAGAGTGATTTGAGGAATAAATTACTTGTCATCGTGATCTTTTAAAAATGCCAGAATTTAATGCAAAAATATAATCCTAACATTTATTGCAGCAAAAATAAATGTCAACATATTAGACTTAACTGGCAAAGCCTTGTGGTAGCATTTCTACAGAGTGAAAGGAACATGACAAGCTGTATTTCACATTTATTAGAATGAGATTTGGTCTTCTTTATCATAAGCAGTAGATTTAAACATTCTATTTTAATTTACTTCATAGTACTGAGGAAAACATTGACTCAGATAAGAAAAAGAAAATGCTGTATAAACTTGTTCACTGAAGCAATCCATCAATCGCAGAAGCTAAATATGTATTATGACAACACCAAGCCTTTACAGTTAGAGTTGAGCACAAAATGGCTGTGACACAGTCCATGTTTTAGGCAGCATATGTTAGTGGGAAATTCTGTATGGATGCCTAGTCATACATAATAGACACTGTCTTTTTTTTTTTTAATCTTTTCTTGATTTTGTGTACAGAGCTGACTAGAAGTAGTGTCCGGACCTCGAAATTCCCTTAATTTATTCTTCCCCAGTTGTTTTTCTTTTATTAAAGACTATTACAAAGTAAAATTTATATTTGTATTACATATTTGATATTTGTGTACTATTTCAGAAATAAGTGTAAGGTTTCTGAGATTTTTTATAGCTGATATGTTGTAAATATTTTAAGCTAAATCAGCTCCTGTATTCTCAATTGATATAATATTCATAAAATTTAGTTATTCTGGACAAATAACAAACTTGCCTTCTCTAGACTTAATAAGGATCAAACATAAATGTACTTATAAAAGGAAAAGTAAAATGTATATAGTGTACTATGTAATACCAAGAAGTACATAAGAACAATAAATATATATATATGTAAATTCAAATGTTTGTATACACATTGAGTGTGCATAGATAGACACATAATACCTTTGCAAGGAGTGCAAAAACCAAGTTTTTATTTGCATGAAGGGATATTTGCATGAAGGAATGTGATTATACATGCAAATTTTGAAGTGTCTAGTATGAAAATTAGTAATTTGAACACACTGCACTCTGCAAAGATATTTACATTTAAATATGATTTCACTTAGCACTTAGGTGGTAAACAGAATCCCACGTGCCAAAGCATAAATATGTTTTACATAAATATCCTAAATGTTGAAAATCTATGTGATTATATGGACTCAGAATATGCTGCCACCAAAGCCTGACAAGTTATTAGATAATGTTTTGTGAAAAGGTATTTTTTCCAAATACCTCCTATGGAATTTTAATTTTTGACACTACTACTTGAGAACTAAGACCTTAAAAGTAAGCATTTCCTATACATTTGTTTGACTGCTTAATGAGAGTTTTAATAGCTTAAGTAGTTACCTGGGGGACTAAATTAATATGTTCATATTGTTTCAGATAAGAGTAAAAGTAGAACACAAACTAGCAGTACAGTATGCTGAAATTCAGTTTTCTTTAGTTATCTGTGCTGGGAAAAGCAGCAAAGGAGAAAGGACTTACAGAGTGCCTACATAAATTGGTTACGAGTAATACTTAAACAAGGAACAACAAACTGTGCAAGGCCGCAGGAGGCCTCTGAGGAGGAAGGCCTCTCCATGCCTGACGTTCCGGTGCAGGGTGACCTCACTCTGTTTCCATAAACACTGTGCTCAAGGACGTAAAACCCCTTCATAGCACTATGACGTAGTCAGACTTGTAAGGTCCATGTTCCACCAGCTGCACATAGATAATAAGCTAAAGATAACCACATGTTCTTGTTTTGTGAAACTCCCAAACCACCTCTGTTATCAATCCTTAGAATGTCATACCAGTTCCGGCTCCCTGATTCACTTCCGGCTCACTGATTCACTTCCGGCTCACCGATTCACTCCACCATCACGTCGCCCACTCCCCACCATTACTCCACTCCTACCCTGTGGATCAAAGTGATTACAATCAATAAATAGTGTAGATGATCAGAGCTCAGGGTCTTCACTGCCTCCTCCAGAGTAATAAGTGATGGCCCCCTGTTCTCACTGTCTTTCTTAATCTGTCCTTTCCTCATTCCTTTGTCACCACTGAACTTGGGGTACCCACGGGTGATGTAGGGCTGGCTCCCTACATTCTGGTGCTTAATGTGGGGCTCACAGATCCCTACATTCTAGCACCCAAAGTGTGGGGCTCATGAACTTCCTACAATCTGTGCTCCATATAGCCCTATGCCAGATTAAACCAGTCTTTTGATAATTTAATTCTGTCCACCATTTACAATTTCTTGTTCTCATCTTTGACTGTAATGTACTATTTTATCTCAATTAATGACATACCTCATCAATGATAAACTTAATAACTCTATAAATTCCTTCAATGATAAAAAACCATTTGCTATACACATAGTCCAGGGCTAGGTATATTGTTTGTGCTGCGTAAATATTAAATGAACATACATCAGACCCTTGTATGCCAACTACTGAACTAAATGCTGCAGATTCAAAGCGCCTAACCCTCAGGACACTCATAGTCTAGTGAAGAAGACAGACAACTTAATTTTAGTGTGATACATTAAAAGTATGGAAGCGAGGATGTACCTAACCCTGCTTAGGTTGGGACTGAAGAGTACAGGGTCAAAGGGAATGATAAGATTGTGATTATGAGGAAGGCTTCACGTAAAAAGTGATTCATATCCTAAAGTTTAAAGATCAGTGGATGCTTTCCAGGTGAATAAACGAGTAGCATGTGGGTAGAGTATGGTATGTTCTATGCATGGGGTGTTTTTCAGAGGCACATCAATAAACAATGGCTGAAAGTCTTAATTGATAAAGTCATAGGCAATTTTTGTCTTGCCCTGGCCACACATTCTAATTGGTTCAGGGTTCTCTTATTATTTCCCTTGGTTCAGGGTAAGGAGAAAGTTTTCTGCGATTTAAAAATCTATTTATTTATCCCAAAGCAAAACAAATTATAATCAAAGAATCAAGCAGTTTACACATAAAAATGTCAAGTCCGTGTGACCCAGAGGAGTAAAAACAAAACCAAATCAATCCACACAACTTTTAAAGTTTCATTTGTGTGCATGCACTCTGAATTCCTCATTTGTGTGTATGCACTCTGAATTGCATTCTCTCTCATACCTACCTTGTTTCATTCTGATTTCTATCTCTATCAATTAGTATTTCCTATTGTTGAACTTCATTTAAATAGATTCATGCAGTATTTATTCTCTAGTGTCTGGCTTCTTTCACTCAAATTATTTTCTCGAGATCCATTTATACTATTAAACATAGCAATAGCCGATTCTTTCCCCTTGTCTTATAGTTTTCCATCAAATTGTATACACAGTAATCAAATTAAGTATGTTCAAATATGACTTAGTAATTCTTGGGTAAATAAAATGCAAACAAATCCATACAAGTCCATAAAGAATCATATACAACATTGTTAAACCCAGTGTTACTGATTAGAGGAGGGAAGCAGAGGCCGTATGCTTCTCCATCTTTGGAAAAGTAGATAGAAAAATTGTGGAAAACGTAAACCATAAAGTTCCTCTCAACATTTAAAACCAATAACTAGTTGAACATTGCAAAGTAAGGCCAAAGTAAATATATACTGCTAAGAGAAAAATTAAATGAAGAATAATGTATATAATTAACAAAATTAAAAATAAATACAAAGAAAAGAATAATGCACATCTTTAAGAAGACAAACTTATACATTCATTAAACACATTAGAATTGTTGCCTGAATAGTGTGGATTAGAGGGAAGGATGAGAATAAAGGAAACAAACTAGAGACAAACCTTGCATAAATAAATGATATAAATAAATGTTAATATCCACATGCTAAAGGCATATGGTTAATTCAATACTCTGAACCTGAGGTCTAACAAAAGAAAAAAATATATAATCTACAAACGGTAGCTGTTTGTTCTTAAATATGTCCCAAATTCATCTATTTCTCTCCGTTGCCATGACCACTACCACAGTCCAAGTTTCCCTGATGTCTTATGGGAACCACAGAAATACTTTCCTAGCCGTCTCAGGCTTCCATGCTTTCACCCCTGTTCCTTCTTTACCCAACAGCCAAAGTGAGCTTTTGAAACTTATATCAGATCCTTCCTTTTCTTTACTAGAATACTTACCATGAGAATACTTTAGTCAAACAGAGTAGGTCTTGTCAGTAAATGTTTTAACAAGAAAGAAAAAAATCACAGAGTGAAGTATGGGGCACCTGAATAAGAAGGTATGACAAAAAGCTGGTTATAAGATTTGGGATTGTGTTGGGTGATTTTAGACAATGTTGAAGGAACCCTAAGTTTGCTTTGGACTAGGTCCTGAAATTATACTTTCCGTTGTCTTAAAAATCTTTATCTATTTGGCAAAGTAATGCGCAAAGCTGAAACTGAAACTGTGTTTCCAAGAATTGTAACTGAGAAAACTATTGTATTGAAAGAGATCTCACCTGACCAACGCAATCTTGCTTCTAACTTCCAGGCTGTCCTTGCTCATTCTGGGGCGCATGCTGAACTCACTTTCGGAGGAATTTAGTTTATAATTTGAAACAAAGATAATAGCCCCTCCCCAAAACAAACGCGTTTTCTGCCTGGGGATGACACTGACTTTGTATGACTAGCAAATTAGTCACAAGGTTAGAAATTATGGTTAAGAAATCATGGAATTGGAGACTCCAAGATTCTGACCCTCCCTAAATTGCTCCTGGGAAAAACATCGCTATTGTAAAGCCTGGGATCAGTGCTTCAGATGTTCTTCAGACCCTGCCCTTGATGGATCAGCTGACACCACCCAGATCAGTAGCTCACACCCAGGAACCGACTCTGCACAAAAGATCAGCTTGGACTCCCTCAGATTTCATATCCGACCTAGCCAGTCAGTGCTGCTGAGCCACTGGCCTCTGCCCACCAAATTGTCCTCAGAAACTGTCATCCCAGAGTTGTCAAGGAGACTGCAGTTAAAGCAGGAGGGCGGGAAACAAAGCTCTCAAACACCACACTGAGGAAGGAAGAGGCTTTTTATTCCGCAGGTGGCTGCAGGGGGGCTACAGCCTCCTTAGCCGTGAGCTCCCCGAGAAGAAGCTTCTTGCCCTTTTTAAGGGCTTGCAACTCTAAAGGGGGAGCAGAGGTGAAACTGTGTTATCACCCATTGGCTGGCAGCTGACCGCACAGCTTTTGGCTTCTATTGATTTGCTAGCTCCTACGCCCCGTGCACAGGGAATAGGCAGGGGAGGGGGCCACAGAGACAAGACAAAGGCAGTAAATCATTGTAACCAGGGTGGTGGCGGGGGGTGTCCCCAGCTCCCAGAGCGCATAGGTTCTTGTCTGCTCTAATCCGGAAGAGTGAGGAAAGGGTCCCCATAGGCACGGTGAGTTCACCATCTAAGTAAAATGGCCAACCCAAAGAGTTTTGCAGAAAAGCGATTTATTAGACAGAGAGACAGAGA
>PVKP010019074.1:19238-43243 GCA_004027715.1 Plecturocebus donacophilus | reverse complement strand
TTTCTTTCTTTCTTTCTTTAGGTTTTTTTTTTTTTTTCTTTTTTCTGAGATGGAGCCTCATTCTGTCCCCTAGGCTGGAGTGCAGTGGCATGATCTTGGCTCACTGCAACCTCCACCTTCCCAGTTCAAGTGATTCTTCTGCCTCAGCCTCCTGAGTAGCTGGGATTATATGCCACTATGCCTGGTAAATTTTTATATTTTAAGTAGAAACAGGGTTTCACTGTGTTGATCAGGCTGGTCTCCAACACTTGACCTCATGATCCGCCTGCCTTGACCTCCGGAAGTGCTGTGCTGGGATTACAGACGTGAGGCACAACGCCCGTCTTTTCTTTCTTTAGTTTTTTGATAGTTGCCATCCTCATGGTTGTGAGGCAGTACACACTTCTCCTTTTTAAACTTTTAATAAAACCCTGGTGTCTTTTGGCCACAATCCTTTTCTTTCAAAGCCTAAGTGGGTACTTTGGTGTTCAGCTGTATATTTCCTTTCTCGAAATATGTACAATCGGAGTGTGTTTCTTCTCCGACTTAGGGGTAACAGAGTTGATGTTTTCAGGTGGGGCAATGATTAGCCAGCTGAGACATCTGTCCCCTCAGAGAGTGCCTGGAATTATTCAGCCAAATTTCCTGACTTACAAGGGGTCCCTTTTCGCTTTTAAGGCTCCTGAGCTCCTGTCCCAAAGTTGACAGAGAACAGCCTTCCCAGATGGAATCTTGGTGCAGCTGTCGGAGGTGCTTGGGCACCTTTTCAGGTTTTATGTTATGTGCATGTGAATTTGGTGGTAGAGACCTTGGCATCACTAAGAAGTAATGAGAAGGGTGTAAAGTCTGTAATTATAGGACGGGGGCTATGGCTCACACCTGTAATGCCAGCACTTTGGGAGGCCGAGGTGGGTGGATCACCTGAGGTCAGGAGTTCGAGACCAACCTGTTCAACATGATGAAACCCCGTGTCTACTAAAAATACAAAAATTAGCGGGTGCCTGTAGTCCCATCTATTTAGGAGGCTGAGGCAGGAGAATCGCTTGAGCCCAATAGGCAGAGGTTGCAGTGAGCTGAGATTGTGCCATTGCACTCCAGCCTGGGCGACAGAGCGAGACCCCATCTCAATAAATAAATAAAGCCTTTGATTATAGAAGGTAATCATTATTACAATATTATACATTACATTAATGTATCCTAAAATTACGTTGAAGTTCGTAAAACACAAGTGGCACAATTTTTCCTTTATTTCTGTATTGAAATAAATAAAGGTCTGGAGGAGGCGGTGTTGCCGGGGGCTCACCGTTTGGTGCCCACCTGAAGTGGGCTCAGCCCCAACCGTCTGGCCCAGGACCAGGGCCGCAAAGCAGCGTCTCTCCCGCCAGAGGGCGCTGGGCTCCTTGGTTCAGATCGTCTTTGGGACTCCAGGGAGGCCTCTGGTTCTCTTCCGGTTTGACGGGGCCTCCTGGGCTCTACTTTTAGGCCTTCGTGTTGGCCTTGGGCGTTCAGACCTGGAGACCCCGCTGAATCAGAGAACACCGTCTCTCACAGGATGTGGGTGGTGACCCCTCAGGAGTCAGGGTCCCTGTGTTCACAGAGCACCAAGGCCCACGCGGCGTGACGGGGGACGAAGGCCTTTTTCTCACGTTTTGAGATTCGTTCTCACACTTTGCTCTCACATTCTTTTTCAAAAGAAAAATAAAATTTTAAAAGAAAATTGCCAGGGGCCAAAGAAAAACATTCATCTACATCGCCTTCTCCTACTGTACTTCCTGAAAAGTTGAAAATTGTGTGGGAGGCGCAGGAAGCCACCCTTTCTGCCTCACTTGCTGGCGCGGCCTCAGTTCTGAGCGGGCGCCCACCCACCCTCGGCGCGTCCCCTCCGCAGAGCCGGGCGTGGCCCAAGAATCTGCCTTTCTGGCAAACACCTCCTTGGAACCTCAGGCGGGTGATCCTCAAACCGCCCTTTGAGGCCCTTTCCATTGGACCCATGTCCTCTCTGGTGCTGTGGCTTACTTCTCACAGAAACTTTACACTCCCCATAGGAAGCCTCCGTGCAGGAATTCCACACGAGTTACTGTGTTCACGTTTTAGACCACTGCTTCCTTTTCTCCTCGGTCAGTGTGAGTCCCTAGGCAGGCCCTAGCCTGAGTTCTGAAGCGTGGTGGTGTCTTCAGCACCCCCCACCTCGGTTCTAACCCCTGCTCCCCATTCCCGGCCCTCAGCCTCCGACTTCCGGTGCTCGGGCCGCCCTGGGCCTGGCAGCCTTCTGAATTTCTTTCATTTATTGCACTGAGCTCTTGGAAGAAATCTTCCCTCCTGCGAGGAAAGCCCTCAGGTGAGAGTCTGGCTTTCCCTCTCTTTCCGTACTATCAAGGGTCTCACTCAGCTCCGACTCCAGACTCACAAACACGCACTCGCTGTGTAGCTGTGACAACCGTGGTTGTTCTCCAGGCATACCCCGGCAGCCGGACAGCAGCTAATGTTCAGGCTTTGTGCGGTGCCTCCTGCTTTGATGGTGCTGGATAAAAGCTGAGGTCACCGGACCCGGCGGCTCATGCCTGTATATCCCAGCACTTGCGCCCAGGGGTTTGAGATCAGCCTGAGCAACACAGGGAGACCCCATCTCTACAAAATAAATAAATAATTTAGCCCAGCATGGTGGTAAGGCCTACGGCCTGTAGATTCGGCTACTCAGGAGGCTGAGTTGGGAGAATGGCTAGAGCCCAGGAGGTTGAGGTTACAGTGAGATGTGATTGCACCACTGTACTCTAGCCTGGGTGACAGAGGGAAACCCTGTGTCAAAAAAAAAAAAAAGGGAAAGCTGAGGTCAACAAATTTATGAATCGGTCATTACCTCACCCATGTCTAGGACAATTGGGAATAGAACATGTTGAACAAAAATCCACTTTGCAGGACTTGGTGCAGAGATGACAGGTAATTGGGAGAGGGGCTCCTGGCACCTGTGAGACTGACGAAAATGGTGCCTTTAAGACACACAGCTGCACAAACTGCGCATCTTCAGCATGTATGAGAATGCACGCAGAAGCACGGACACCTGATTTCCCATTTCCTCCACTTCCCAGCTTTGGTCACCTTCTTGCTCAATTTGCATACTAATTACTAAGTCTCTGATTAGCAGCCCCTTGCTATCTGCCTTAGGTCTGCTATTGAGCTCTCGCATCCATTCTGTCACCAGTTTGTAAGATGAGCCCCCTCCCGACTCAACTATCAGGGTCAACCTCTTTGAAGGGCTACTACACCTGAGCCTGTAGTCTGAGAGGCCACCCCACCTGCCCCCACTCAAGTATCAATTCCTCCGCGTGAATGGCAGCCATCAAAAAGAGCTGTCTGTCAGCACAGAGAGGTCCAGAGTTGTAGGAAGGGGGCTTGCAAGTTGGCCTAGCCCTAAAGAAGGTAGGCACCATGGCCCAGATTCCAGACCTCCGTCTCACATGCCAAGAAACTCTATTTTGTCCATGGCCCAGTGGTGTGGGGACTCAGGAAGATCACACGAGACTGATGCATAAAGCCATCACCTAAAATGAGAAATAAAATCAGATATTTGTGTCCTCATGACCAACCCAACAGGCAGGGCAAGGCGCAGGGGGCTTTCTCTGGTGGGCGTGCTCAGAACAAGTGTGGCAAGAGGCGGATTCCAGTGTAAACGGCATGGCTCTCTGCTTGGATCCAGTCAGCCAGTGTTCAGCTGGAATCTTCTCCATGACTACACCAGTTACTAATGGTTGGCATCTGTCCAAACTGATCAGTGTCTGTGCTACATCAGACCAACTGTTGGAATATCAGTTACATATGATGGCCATCACCTTTATCAGTAGGTGCACACACACCTGATGGAAGTAGGCGGACAGCGCTGTCTGTCCCCTAGACTGACTATACACAATTTTATGTGGAGTCCTGATTAGATAAGGAAGCAACAAGAGAAAGGGGCCCGGGTGGGGAAGAACAATGAACAATCGTGGTGAGAAGCACAAATCAGAGTCACGAACAATGGCCTGTTCTGGGGGCACAATGACCTCATTCAGCACGTAGCCCCCTCCAGACAGCCCTATAAAACTTCCCTCCAGCCCCCACCTCCTGTCAGACAGACACTTCTCTGCTATGCTGCCCATCAAAACCTTGCAGGTATTTTCATACTTCCTCTAATAATCTGCCTTTCTTTACCTTCAACTGTCTTAGTAAATTCCTTTACCACCTAAGATCATGGCCCCAGCTAGTTGTACCCGTGCCATGTTACACTTTAAGAGGCTCTACTCATTGGTTAACTACCAGCACCTAGCACATAGTAGATACTCAACGGCATAAATGAGCATTAATGATGTTGAGTTCAGCCCACCACTGATGCCTGCGTGGACTCAGCCAGTTTGCCTCCATGCTTCCCTTTTCTGAGCCTTTATGGTTGAGTACTCTCTAAACTGTGACATTCTTTCCTTGCATCTACCAGACTCAGGTGACCTTGCTGGCTCAACAAGGAATATTTTACTGAGCACCTATTATGTGCTAGGCTTTGGGAATATGGCAGAGGATAAAATAGTCACAGTTCCTTCCTGCTGGAGTCTTAACATCTGAGGAAGGAGTCAGGCATTAAACACCGGAGATGAAGAGTGTGGATGGAACAGGATCCAGGCTGTAGGAGCACATGGGAGAGGGATGGAGTGGTCTCTTGGAGGAAGCGATGTTTCAGCTGAGATGTCAGTTGGTTGGGGAAAGGGAAGGGGGACAGGGGAGGTGAGAAGATGAGTAATTCAGGCAGAGCAAACAGCCTTTGCAAAGACTCACATATGGGAAAGAGTAAGTTGGGTTGGTGAAGCAGGAGCGGAAGAGGTGGGCCGTAGATGAGACGAGGTTTTGGGGCATGGCAGCTTGTAGACCTCTAACTCTGGGTAGCAAAATTGACCAGGGGCTCCTGCTGCTCACCCCAAAGCTGGGCTTCCCCCAGGGACAGAAATGCTCTGTCACCAGCTTTGGCTCAAGGATTCCATGGTGATTTGCTGAACTCTCTTTAGACTTCAGGGTTGGTAGACTACGTCTACCCTCCATTCTCACCTTCCCCTTCCTGTGGGGCCAGACTCACATCACACTGGATGGGTCTCCCACACTCCTGCAGCTTCCTTCCATGTTTC
The DNA here is from genome assembly GCA_004027715.1 of Plecturocebus donacophilus. Classification (NCBI taxonomy): domain Eukaryota; kingdom Metazoa; phylum Chordata; class Mammalia; order Primates; family Pitheciidae; genus Plecturocebus; species Plecturocebus donacophilus. Next base: position 38,120 of record PVKP010019074.1, on the reverse strand, counting down.
TGTCACAGTTTCCCCAGATAAAACCCTTGCATGTTTAATCCTTAACTTTCAGGATCTGAACTAACACAGGAGGCTTTACCCTAATGACACTGTAAAGCCACTGAAGGGCTTTAAATGAGGATGTGACATGATTAGATTACACGAAAAGCTCAGTCTGGCTGCTGGGCAGAGAATTTGACAGAAGGAAGAAAAATAGGGGCAGGAAGGCCTATTAGGCCGTTACAGTGATCCAGGTGACATGGCTTGGACTAGGATGTGAGAGAGGAGATTTTAAGCTGTGGTTAAATATGGAAGATACTTAGGAAGAAGAGATGGCACTTGGTGTTGGATTGAATGTGGAGTGTGAGGGAGGAGTTGAGGATGATTCTAGCATCCTGGCTCATGTGACAAGAGGGAAAAAGCTAGCGGTTAGGAGTTGTATCCAGCTGTGCTTAGGGAAAAATGCAAAATCTGGCCAGTAGAAAGGTGAGCTCTGTTGTCTGTCAGGATGGCACACTGGCCTCCCTGCTGCCTGGGTGAAACACCCTTGGCAACACCCACTGCCATCTGCTTTAGTTTGTGTTCACCAAACAGCCTTCTGATTGTTAATTTGGACACACAGATGTTCAAATACCAGGCAGATCCCTCTGGAAAGGAATAGTGCCTGATAAAAAGCAATAAATGAATTCATTGGAATTCCAGTTTATCCAACAATATCACAGGTATCTAATAGTTCCAAGCCAACATCTCCAAGTCTGAGATACTGGCAAAGATGAAGCCTGGACTCTGGTAAACTTACCAGAGGAACTCTGGTCTCAGGGCCTTTCTGTAGACAGCCAGCTGGCCTTCTTTAGAGACACACCAGGGCAGGTTGAATAATGGCCCCAAATATGTCTGCATCCTGAATCTATGGAACCTGAGACCATGCTACCATAAAAGGGACTGTGCAGGTATGATTGAGTCAAAGGCTCATCCTGGATTATCTGGGTGGGGCCAGTGTAATCTCAATGGTCCTTATAAGAGGGAGGCAGGAGAATCTCAGAGAGTAATAGGAGATGTGATGACCAAAACAAGAGGGGCCATGCAAGGAAGGGGCCAGGAGCCAAGGAATGCAGACGGCCCCTGGAGATGAAAAAGACAAGGCAACATTCTCCTAGAGCCTTCAGAAGGAATGGCAGCTTGCCAACACCTTGGATTTGGCCTAGCAAAACTGATTTTAAAATTCTGACCTGCAGAGATCTCTCTACAAGAGAATTAATTTGTGCTGTTTTAAGCTACTGAGTTGGTGGTAAGTTGTTATATCAGCAGTAGGAAGCTAATACACACTCCAGCTGCACCATCTCACCTTTTTAAAAGACAAGTAGCAGATTAAATATATATATGCCTATTATACTATATATTATATATATAATATATATATGCCTATTTTTAGACCACAGTAACTAAAAAGAGGGAGCCATGTAGAATGCAGATGTGTCATATTTGTGAATGCTTAATATCTTTTGAATAAATTCCTTTTGTATTTTTAGGCACTTTCAGGCCAGGCTGCATTTCCCATGATCTCTTGCAGCTAGGACACAAGCATTTGACCTGGCCGCCCCCCACTTCCCCTCCCCGCCCAGTCAGATAGATGCACCTTAGTGAGAAGGCCCCTAGGGGATTCCTCTGCTACAGGCTCCGTGGAGCAGTCACCGAGATCTCAGGGGGCAGCAGAGGCAGAGGTCCTTTCCATGGTGTCCTGTCTCAATACGCTGACACACCTGCACCGGCAGTGGTGGGAGGAGGATCTGAGGATTGTTCCAGGCTGTAGAGCCTCCAGGCCTGACTTTCTGGCCTTTCTGGAGATTCTATGAGCCACACAGAATCCTTCAATGAATCAGCATGCTACACAGAATCCTTCAATGAATCAGCGTGCTACTTAGTCTTGTACTGTGGAGTCTTTCATTTGCCACTAAGAACTCTGACTGATACATACCTTATGGCATGGCTGTCAGTGTTAGGGCTGGAAGGTGAGCATTTTGCTTTTCCAGACAGCCAGAATCGTTCAGCAAGATCAGGAAATGGAAGCCAAAGTGCACATTAGTTCCTAATTACAGCTGCAGAACATCCCGGCAACCGCAGAACAGCTGGTGCTCTTTAGTCCTGGAGTGGCCAGGGGGACCATGTCCAGAGAATAAGTGAGAAATAAGTGACTATGGGGTTTTCAGGTGGGCTGCAGAGGGCTCATCTAGGAGAGGTGAGGGATGGCTGGCAAGGTTTCCTCAAAAGCAGGTGAGGGAGGTGCTAGGAGCACTCTCTCAGAGTCACTTTCCCCAGGGATAGCCAGTTCCTATTTCAGTTTAGGGAGAGGTGCCTGAAGTTCTCCCAGCTTTCCTCTCCTTCCCTCCCTTCCCGTCCCCTCCCTGGAGGAGTCTGGGCCAAGAAAGCTCACGGATGAGGAGCCAGATGTGAGCAGAGCCTTTACACACAGCTGCTTCCAGGAGCTCATGCTCAGCCTGGAACACTGTCAAGGAGATGACAGATGTGCCTTCTTCCTTGGGTCAGCTTCAGATGAAGTCATCCTTTCCCTCTGGACTCTATCAGGATTAGCCCTTGGTATTTCTGAGTCACTTGACAGTTTATAAGCACTTTAGAAACCAGAAGTATCGTGTGAATGTCTCTGCAGATGAGATTTTTATCCTGGGCCTTTACTTTTGAGGATGCTCTTGAGATCCTGAACCAAGAACATTAACCAGAAAATTGAATGTTATTTTGAGGATTTTGAGAATTAAGACGCATAAAACAAGGAGAAACACATTGGTGATGAATGTGTTCAGGAGGCCATAGGCGTTGTAGCTACTTTAAAATCAAATCTGTGCCTCCTAAGTGCTCCCACACCCTCTGGGGGATGCTGTTTATGCGTTTTCTCAGATCTTACAAGGGGAAAGTAAGGTCACATAGTCTCACATACAGCTACCTTTGAAGAAGGCTAATCCTGTGAGGACTTTTCCTTCCACAGTATTGTTGAGGAGGGGTTTTCTGATTACCATTGCTGAAATCTACCCTTAGACATTTTTATTCCTTTGCCTTAATGCTAAAATATCCTAATCCAAAAGTCTTTAGAAAAGGAAAGGTTAAGACCTTGTCAATAATTCATAATCTAGTAGTAATCAATATACTAGTATTCAATTGGATTCTTTCCAACCTCCCTTCAGGAGAGTGTGTCCATAGTTATGTTTTTATGGGGGAGAGGGATAAGAACATTCATTGATGAGGAAATTACATTAGGGAGAAACTGACCATTCACAGGGAGTCCTTTGCTGAGGAAAGCTGGAAAGCGGTCATGTCAAGGACCCCTACTTCCTTCCTTGATGGTGTGTGCATTTTATCTATTACACTGGAAAATGTAGCTTCCACATGCTCAGAGGGTTTCTTCTGAGCATGACTCTATCAATTGAGAGTTCAAGTCGAATTCTGATAGAAACTAAGATTACTACCCAATGTAATACAAAACCAGTGACCTGTGTTAATCGTGCTTGCTGATATGGCTGCAATAAATTGAAATCATTGCTGATGTGCATACAGTGAGTTCTAACTGGATAGTCATTTCTGTTTAATGCTTGTTTACAAGTCATGTTCCTTTAAAATAGAGTCCTTAAAGAAGATCTTCAGCTCCGGATCCAACAACTTGGTGTACATAGTGAACACAGGCGACCAAGGCTTGTCCTTCTCAACCAAGGGCTCCCTAGGTGATACCCTCTTGTCCCCACAGCCACTCTTCTTTCATGTGGGAAGATCTCTGTCCCTTCCCATTTCTGGAGCAAGTATATTGCTTTTCCAACATGGGCATTCTTGGCCAGCTTCTGTCCTTCTCAAGAAAATCTAAATATTATTATCTCTCCTGCCTTCCCAAGACGGTTTCTTTCCCCAGAAGTGAACTTCAGAGCTTGGTAATCCCTGGCACTGTCCCGATGAGTCCAGATAGAGCTGCACTCCCTCTTCTATGCACCTCACTCCTTGACACTTTTCTGTTTTTTTTTGAGATGGAGTTTCACTCTTGTTGCCCAGGCTGAAGTGTAGCCGTGTGATCTTGGCTCACTGCAACCTCTGCCTCTGGAATTTAAGTGATTCTCCTGCCTCAGCCTCTTGAGTAGCTGGAATTACAGGTGCCTGCCACCACGCCCAGCTAATTTTTGTATTTTTGGTACAGACAGGGTTTTCACCATGTTGGCCAGGCTGGCCTTGAACTCCTGACCTCAGGTGATCTGCTCGCCTCAGCCTCCCAAAGTGCTGGGATTACAGGCATGAGCCGCAACGCTCAGCCGCTTGACAATTCTTGACACTGTTCAGACCCCACATAATGTAGACTTGACTGGGATTACCTGCTCTGCAGGATCTTGACTCCTGAAGCTAGGAAATCCCTGGAGACATCTGTAAATGTCACCAATTAGTTTTCTCCTGTGCTGGCTCTAGTTTAATTCCAAATGGTCTAACCCAAGTGACCCACACATTTTGTCGTTTGTGTCTGCTTTGAGGTGACCCCGGCTCTTCCCACACCCCAGGAAGCAGGATGTAGCCACTCTTCAATAATCTATAAAATACCAAGAATCATCTACTCAACATTCTGAAAATGATGGCAAATGTTTTATAAGTACAATTGCAGCAGGGGGACCTGGTCACAGTAACTCGCATCCTGCTTTGGAACTAACAAAACATCCCCTTTAGCTCTCTGTTTCCTTTCCCTCCCCGAAGGAATTCTCTATTGTTTGTAAATATAGCATACCCCTAACACCAGCTTTATTTAGCTGCACTTCAAACTTAGCCTTTCTGAATATTCATACTAGGTAGGTTTTACTTTTTTTGAAACAATTCCATTGAGGCAGAATTTACATACAATAAATTAGACTAGTAGAGTCAGGCTCAGAGCACTGTTTTATTTTTTTATTTTTAAACATTTTTGTGGGTACATAGTCGGTGTATATATTTATGGGATCCATGAGCTATTTTGGTACTGGCATGCAATGCCGAATCATCAAACCATGGCAAATTGGGTATCCATCACCTCAGTATTTATCCTCTGTGTTACAAGCAATCTGATTATGTTCTTTTAGTTATTTTTGAACTTATTATTGACTGTAGTCCCCCTGTTGTGCTATCAGATACTAGGTTTTTTTTTTCTTTTTTTTTTAATTAAATTTTGTGATTACTTTTGTACAGATACTACGTTTGAATTCATTCTTTCTAACTATTTTTTTGGTACTCATTTACGTCCCAACGTCTCCCTACCTCACCCCCCGCCACCCTGCCCAGCCTCTGGTCACCATCCTTCTGCTCTATGCACATGAGTTCAATTGTTTTGATTTTTAGATCCCACAAACAAATGAGAGCCTTGAGCACTATTTTAAGTGTACAGTTCAGTGAATTCTGACAAACGTATATGCCTGTGTAACCACCACCATATTCAAGATATAGACTGTTTCTGTCACCTCAAAAAAGTTCTCTCATGCCTCTTTGCTGTCAGCCGTCCTCTCCACCCTCAGCTTCAGGCAATGGCTGATCTGCTTTCTGTCTTTCTTGATTCATTTTGATGGGTTTTAATTTTAAGGAGAATATACTGTGATCAGTAACATGGAGTTCTACCTGCTTCTGCTTGATACCCTGCAAGGACCCACATGAGACAATGTTAACGTTAAAAACATCGCAATTTGTATGGTCTGAGCCACACAACTTTGATCCCTTGCTGAATTCTTTTCTTTCATTAGTGTAGTAAATTGTTTTCAAAGATGGCACCCACAATTCCTCCCTCTTTATGACCACATGCCACTTCTCCCATCAAAAGGTGGCGTCTATCTCCCCTTTCTTTGAACCAGGAGTGATTTTGTGACTTGATTTGACTGAAAGAATGAGAAGAACAGCTGGACGTGTGGCTCACGCCTGTAATCCAAACACTTTGAGAGGCTGAGGCGGGTGAATCACTTGAATCTGGGAGTTCATGGCAAAACCCTGTCTCTACAAAACAAAACAAAGCAAAACCCTCAAAACAAAAATTAGCTGGGTGTCATGGCCCACACCTGTGTCCCAGCTACTCAGGAGGCTGAAGTATGAGAATTGCTTGAACCCAAGAGGTGGAGGTTGCAGTAAGCCAAGATAGCACCACTGCACTCCAGCCTGGGTGACAGAATAAGACCCCATCTCAAAAAAAAGAAAAAGAAAAAAATGAAGTGGTACTCTGCCAGTTCCAGACTTTACAAAACTTGAGAATGTCTATTTGGCCTGTTGGGATTCAGCCACCATGTAAGTAAGCTCAAGCCAGACTGCTAAATGATGAGAGACTCTGTGGAGAGGGAGAGCTCAGCCAGCTCCCTGCTCCTCAAGCCACCCCAGCTGAGGTGCCAGACATGTAAGTGAAGCCATTTTGGGCATTCCAGCCCCAGTCAAGCTCCCAACTAAGCGTAGCCACATGAGCGACCTTGGGCAACTCAGTACAGAGCAGAAGAACTGCTCGGCTGAGCCCAGCCAACCCCCAGAATTGTGAGAAATAATAAATCTTTGCTTTAAGCCACTGAGTTTTGGGGTAGTTTGTTATACAGCAATAGATAATGGAAGCCATCGGGAACGCTGGTGGAGGGTAACGCCCTCCTAGAAACACCTAAAACAACATCAGCAGAGGGAAAGAACATGCGGCCTCCATAACACTATGAAGCAGTGTCTGCTGCATTGTGAAATCCCAGAGGCAGGTTATTAAACCAGCTCCTCCCAAAGGAAGCAGAACCCAGGATGCAGTCACAGCCAAGAGAGGCTTCTTTGGGGGCTCTCAGGAACTCAGTGTGGGGAGTTGGCTCAAGGGAGAAAGGGACTCTAGGTCCTTCTCCTTCTCTTTCTCTTTGTGGCTTTCAGAGGGAGGTTCTCACCCAGGTGAGAGGAGTTGTAGCTGAAAAATTTGAGTCCCTAGAGAGACCTAGGATGATTTAAGAAATTAAGAGCTTCTTAGAGCCAAATCTCCTTAGGAAGACCCAGATGAGAAACGATTCAGGAATTCCCATGATCAAAGGCTGGCACAATCTGTGGCCTGTAATAGCTACTCACAAAAGTGTTTGTTAAGTCAATAAATTTTTGCTTGAGTTATCTGGATATTCCACAGGCTAATTAGATTTAAGGAATCCAAGATTGGTGCTGAGGTGTCCACATCAGTATGAGCAATTCACTTTGACAATTCCTGGATCATCATGCACTCTGCAGACTGGAGAGAGCCATAAAAACCTTCATTTCAAGATGAATCGTTTAGCCTGTTGTAGATTTATCCTTCACCTAGCATTTAACCATAGAGTGGGAGCAAGTCTGGGACATTCGTCTAAGCCCATCATCACTTCCCCTTTCTTTCCTGGTAGACTCAATCTTCAACCAAACCTCCAGGTCATGGAAAAAGATCTCTAGCAGCAGCTCATTTGAATTGAGGAGGACTGCTAATGGGGTGTATGAAAATCATTGCTCTAGATGTTTGAATAAACAGGTGGTAAAGTAAGAGAACCAGATTTTCCTGATAAATACAGGCAGTCTGCTGCTTGCGGAGGCTGTTTTGAATTGGATACAGTAACAAGAGCAGCATGACTTCTCCTCTGTCTCACCTGAATTATCCAGTAGTTGGTGAGCCCCTCAGAGGAAGGAAGATGAGGACGGAGGATTTTTCTGGATCTGACCCTGAAGGAAGCTTATGCACCCCCAGCTTAATTTTTCTTTCTTTGCTTTTTTTTGGAGATAGGGTCTCACTGTGTCACCCAGGCTGGAGTGCAGTAGTGCAATCTTGGCTCACTGCAACTCCTGCCTCCCGGGTTCAAGCAATTCTCCAGAGTCAGCCTTCTGAGTTGCTGGGAGTACAGGTGTGCACCATCATGCCTGGCTAACTTTTGTATTTTTAGTAGAGACAGGGTTTCACCATGTTGGCCAGGCTGGACTTGAACTCCTAACTTCAAGTGATTCGCTCACCTTGGCCTCCCAAAGTGCTGGGATTACAGGCGTGAGCCACCCTGCCCCACCCCCAGCTTCATTTTTCAACGTTTGCAATGGTCGTAGCGTATCCTCTGCATCTTCATTGTTCCCTGTGCATGCATTGAGGTGGGTTTCCTTAGTGTCACCTGCAGAAAACAGAGAAAGGGGAAAGAAGAGGGGTTATGACAACCCCAGAAGTCTTCCTCCAAGAAGGGCCACAGCTAAGTGACAAAAGACAAGGAGGGGCAGGGACAGGCCTGCAGTAAATGTGGAGCGGCGCCGTGTGCGTGTCAAAGAGTCAGAGTTTTCACTTTCTAAATTGGTTTGTGTCTTATTGAATAAATCAAAAGGACTTGACCCTGTGCTTATGAAAGATCTCTTAGTGGCGTGCAAGCATTTAGAAATGCTTGAAGTGCTGTACACATGAAAAGCGAAGTGACTTTGTTATTAGCTCGGTCTGCAACTGGATGACGGCCACACCCTCTGGCATCTGACTGAGTAGGAAAAAGGCCCCAGGGTGTTCTGCGCTGGGGACACCAGGTGACTGTACAGAGTCCATGCCAGCCAGGAGATCCCAGCAGGTGCGAGGCTGATGGGAAATGCGCAGGCTTGGACGGTTTTCCTGCCTGGATGGAGCGTCTGGCTTAGTCACTCTTCCCTCTGCCTGGGGGAGTGAAGTCACAAGCTCTCTGCTCTCACTGTCTTGCCAGCCCTTCTTTTCCCTCCCCTCGGCCCTCTTGCCTTCTCCAGGACTGCAAACTAATTGTAACTAGAACCCTAAACACACTTACTGTAAGAGACTTTCCCTTATAAACATAAGGTCTGAGAAAAAGACAGTCAAATGGCAAACAAACACCCTCGAAAGCAAGAAGCAGCTGCATTCTGCAAAACCAAGCTACTCTCAAGGATTTTTTTTTTCTTTTATAGAGACAGGATCTTCCTCTGTCATCCAGGTTGGCGTGCAGTGGCTTGATCATAGCTTACTGTAGCCTTAAACTCCTGGACTCAAGTGGCTCTCCTGAGAGCCTCCTAAGTAGCTGGAACTATAGGCACACACCACCACACCCAGCTAATTTTTTAGACAGAATAAGTAGAGTCAGGGCAGTTACAAAGAAATCCCTACTTGTAGTACTTTTGTACTAAATGATACTGATATTCTTAATGATAACTTTAAAATACAGACGTTGAGACATATTTTTAAATTTGTTTTTCAATTTTGTTATTAATATCTAGTGTGTATGCCACCCCACATCCTTTCTGGACAGAAACGAGGCAATATAATAATAATAAAAAATTCTCGTGTTGATTTCAGGTGCATTCACATACATTATTTCTTTGGTTTTCCCACAGCCTGTTGAGCTGGCAGAGTCTTGAACACATCCGGAGCAGCTGTCTTCTTGGATACATCTGAATCTGTAAGCCCAGCATTGGAGCAGTCACCACCATCAAGGCAGCAGGGTGGGTGTCTGTCCTGCCATGCAGGGGTCTTGAAGGCTTTCTTGGGTTTTGCTGACCCTGTTGGCAAATACTTTTTTTTTTTTTTTTTTTTTTGAGACAGAGTCTTGCTCCGTCACCCAGGCTGGAGTGCAGTGGTGCAGTCTGAGCTCACTGCAACCTCTGTCTCCCAGGCTCAAGCAGTTCTCATGTGTTGGCAGACACTTTCTGACAACATGTTAGGGACAGTATTTTAATCTCTGTGGCATGTCACAATGCAGCCTCATTGGCTGGGAAGATTCCTGCAATCATTATAAAGGTGAAGTTTACCTTTGGACTCTTCTAGTCACAAGATACAGAAACCTGTTTAAATTGGCTCTGGTAAAAAGGGACATTTATATCAGGATGTGCTAGTGTCTCAAGGAACCCAATGGCAGAAAGAGTCAGTGTAGTCTTGTGAGGGGCTGGAACCAGAACAAATGCACGTGTCACACAGATGTCGCATTTCTGCACCTGTGGGCAGAGAATGTGAGACTCCTCCACTACTTGGGCAAAGCTGGGCCTGATCCCAAAGCCGAAAACTAGTCCAGCCTTGTTAGGATTGACTTACAAGGATTGCTCAGCATAGCAGTATAGGTATCACTGACCCGTTCAGCCTAACAGTGTAGTCCCAACCTGGGAGAGGTGAGGGAGACAGATTTCAAAGCTAGAAAAAACACTTTTATATTAATTTATAAAAACTAAATTTGTAGGCCGGGCGCGGTGGCTCACACCTGTAATCCCAGCACTTTGGGAGGCTGAGGCGGGCGGATCACAGGGTCGGGAGACCAAGACCATCCTGGCCAACATGGTGAAACCCCATCTCCATTAAAAATACAAAAAAATTGTCTGGGTGTGGTGGCGCGTTCCTGCAATCCCAGCTACTCGGGAGGCTGAGGAAGGAGGATTACCTGAACTAGAGAGCCGGAGGTTGCAGTGAGCTGATTGCACCACTGCACTCCAGCCTGGCTACAGACGGAGACTCCATCTCAAGAAAAAAAAGAAAAACCCTAAATTGGTGATAAAACATAACAAATGGGAAAGATTATTCAACAAATTGTGCCAATATCATTTAGAAGTTCACTTTATTTAATACTCCAAAATAAGTTCCAAACTAAAGGGTAAACATTTTTTAAAAGTTTACCATAAAATCAAAATAAAATAAAACTTAATGTTAATTAGGGTTTAATGAAAAGAAGGGAATAACTTCTAAGCCCAGAAACCACAGAGTCAAAATCATGACATTTACTGAATATTATAAACAGTCTCTATCTTTAAGTACTTTGACCACATTATTTAATGTATCTTCCAACCTTATGAAGATGGCATTATTATTCTCCTTTTTAAAGCTGAGTAAACTGAGGCACAGAGATGTTAAGTAACCTGCCCAGATCCCACAATAAGTGGTACAGCCCTGCTTTGTACAGGAACTGTCTTTCTCCCAAGCCGTGCTCTGGCCCTCTATGCCCTACTATCTCCTTATACAAATTCAAATAGATTAAAGGGGCAAAGTTCATTCTATATGTATTTATCAAGCTGCCCCTAAGGGATGGACACTGAAGTCCATAAAGAAATAAATGAGGCCAGGTGCAGTGGTGCACGCCTGTAATCCCACCACTTTGGGAGGCCAAGGCAGGTGGATCACTTGAGCCCAGGAGTTGGAAACCAGCCTGGGCAACATAGAGAAACCCTGTCTCTACAAAAAATTAAAAAATTAGCTGGGAGTGATTGCATGCCCTATAGTCCCAGTTACTGGGGAGGCTGAGGTGGGAGGATTGCTTGAGTCTGGTGGGTAGAGTTGCAGTGAGTTGTGATCCTACCACTGCACTCCAGCCTGGACAACACAGTGAGACCCCACCTCAAAAAAGAAAAATAAAAAAGGAAGGAAAGGAAGGAGGGAGGGAGAGTGTCTGATCTTAGCAGGTGCCGCAAAGAAGAAAGGAGGCTATGTGTTGAATGACGACCAGGTATATAAATGGAGTGGTCAGGGAATGGTGGATGGGGGAGGCGGGCTGGGAGATGGGATATATGGAGTATGGAAAATGAGGGCTCACAAATGACTCCAAGGTTTTGAGCAAAAGTGGATTATAGTGCCATTTACTAGGACAGGGAAGACCAGAGAAAGCACAGCAGGTTTCGGAAGGAAAACCTGGGGTTACATTTTGATGTCTTAAATTTAAATGGCCCATTAGACATCCAAGTGAAGTGATAATACATGCAGAGCAAATTATCACAAAGCAGTAACCTCAGCTATATCTACAAAACCCAATGAACTCCCCACAGATGTGTGGGCAAAGGATGGGAACTGATAAAGGAAAGGGAAAATATAGTCAATAAACAAACCTGTGAAAATGTTCAGTCTAACAAGTAATCCAAGAAATGAAACTTGAAACACTGATCAGGTAGTACCTTCATCCCATGGTAGCCATGGGGGATTGGTTCCAGGACCCCGCAGGGAAACCAAAATTCAAGGATGCTCAAGTCTCTGTCTCTCTCTCTTTTTTTTTGTTATTTACAGGGAGTCTTGCTCTGTTGCCCCAGGCTGGAGTGCAGTGGCATGATCTCGGCTTACTGTAACCTCCGCTTCCAGGGTTCAAGCAATTCTCCTGCCTCAGCCTCCCCAGTAGCTGGGATTACAGGTGCCTGCCACAACGCCCGGCTAAGTTTTGTATCTTTAGTAGAGACGTGGTTTCACCATATTTGCCAGGCTGGTCTCGAACTCCTGATCTTGTGATCTGTCTGCCTCGGCCTCCCACCATGCTGGGATTACAGGTATGAGCCACCCTGCCCAGCCAGATGCTCAAGTCTTTTACATACAATGACATCATATTTTCACATCTTTCCATATACTTTAAGTCATCCAGATAACTTATAATACCTAATACAACATAAATGCTATTTAAATACTTATTATATTAGACTTTTAAAATTTTGTATTATTTTTATTGACATACTGTTATTTTTTATTGTTCCTTTCCTGAATATTTTCGGTCTCTGGCTGGTTGAATCTATGGATGTGCAATCCCTGGAAACAGAGGGCAGACTGTATAATTTTAACTACTAAGTTGGAAAAATATTCAAAAAGTAATAACACTAGCAGAGCCAGGGTGAAACTAGTGATCTCACATGTTGATAGTGACATTGCACAGTGGTGTAAATACTTGAGAAGACAATTTGGCAAGAATCATAAAAATTCTTGATCGGGTACGGCGGCTCACACCTGTAATCCCAGCACTTTGGGAGGCCAAGGCAGGCAGATCATGAGGTCAGGAGAGGGAGACTATCCTGGCTAACATGGTGAAACCTTATCTCTACTAAAAATACAAAAAATTAACCGGATGTGGTGGTGCGTGCCTGTAATTCCAGCTACTCTGGAGGCTGAGGCAGGAGAATCGCTTGAACCCGGGAGGTGGAGGTTGAAGTGAGCCGAGATCGCTCCATTGCACTCCAGCCTGGGCAACAGAGCAAGACTCTGTCTCAAAAAAGAAAAAAAATTCTTATATCTTTGACCAATTTTTTTCACTTTGGGGATTCCATCTTAAGGAAAAGCTACCGTGAGCCCATGGGGTTTATCATGAGGCTATTAATAGTGAAAATTAAAAAAAAACAAAAAGTAGGGAACAGTTGTATAAATTATGGTAAACCCGCTCCTTTCCAGTGTGCAGCCATTGTCTATGTTGGTGGGTTTCCTTCAAGTAACTAACAGAGTGGGGGAAAGTCCCAGCCTCCTGGCAGCTAAGCTGAGGCCAGGGAGGCCATAGCCTATCACGGCTTCTGGTGGAGCCTAGGCCTGGGTCACGGAAGGCTTCAGGCTGATCCCTACAGCCTGGAGCACCTGGAGAGACGGGGCACTGGAGCTCCCGGACTGACTGGGGTCTCTGAGATGCTGTATTCGTTCCTTTGCACACTGCTATAAAGACATACGTGAGAATGAGTAATTTATAAAGAAAAGAAGTTGACTTGGTTCATGGTTCTGCAGGCTATCCAGGAAGCATGGCGGCTTCTGCTTTGGGGAAGGCCTCAGGGGGGGTCCAGTCACGTGGACGGCAAAGGGGGAGCAGGCACGTCACATGGCTGGAGGAGGAGGACAAGGGAGAGGTGGGGTAGGTGCCACACACTTTTTTTTTGAGACAGAGTCCCACTCTGTCACCCAGGCTGGAGTGCAGTAGAGCGATCTCAGCTCACTGCAACCTCCGCCCCCCGGGTTCAAGCGATTCTCCTGCCTCAGCCTCCAGAGTAGCTGGGATTACAGGCACGCACCACCACGCCCAGCTAATTTTTGTGTTACTTTTTGTTTTTTTTGAGTGCCACACAATTTTAAATGACCAGATCTCATGAGAACTCACCTACCATGAGAACAGCACCAAAGGGGAAATCCACCTCAATGATCCAATCACCTTCCACCAGGCCCCACCTCCAATATCTGGGATTACAATTTGACATGAGATTTGGGAAAGGACACAGACCCAAATCATTTCAGATGCCCAGAAGGCAAGTGAGGGAAGAACCCACTGCCTGGAGGCCTGTGCCCCATTTCTACTTTACATTATGAAATTTCCAGCAACAGCCTACACAGCTGCACTGACCTTTCCCTGAGCTGCAGATGGAGCCCAGTGACCCTGTGCTGCTTGGAGCGGGATGACGGGGAACTGGTCAGTTGATGGGAAACTGATACCCACCCAGGTGACCTTATCATAGTCTGCATTTCTCACACCATCCTCCACTTTGCATGGGCTTCATCTTAAAGGCACCTGAAATCACGAGCAAAGTGACTCAAGGTCACTGCCCTTTTCGGCTACTCAGTAAGCTATTCACATGTGGTGTTCAGCACAACGTCACACCACCAAGCTGCTGCCACCAGTTACCAGGCAATTTCTGTGGCGACTGCTAAAGCCGGCTTGGAATGCATTCTCCAGTCTTTAGTGGTTAGCTGGAAATCAACAGTCTGCTCGGAGGGATATTTTATGGGAGTCAAATGACTTCCCCGTTTTTCCATTTGTGTAAGCAGGAGAGAACTCAGCCCCCGCCTCCTGGAGAGCTTTTGTTAGTTCAGCCTCATGACCTCTCTGAGCTGCTTTGGCCAAGGGCCCTTCAAAGATGACCCGAAGAAGTAAAACCAACCAGGGAATGTGGCCAGGAGAATCAGAGGAAGCTCAGAGAAACACTCCCAACCTACCATAGAAAATCAGGAATCCAGAATCATTTCATGCTCCTTCCCCTGACGCCCTTTCAGAGACTACTGTGTCCAAGTCAAACAGCACTTGGGAGCCTCCCTGCACCCTGAGCTGGTCCTGGGTTGCATTCCAGGGAGAGCAGCACCGCTTGCCAAGCATGAATGCTGCCACTGGAGCTGCTGATGGACCAGTGGGGGCCATGGCAGGAGCTGGCGGAGTTCCAGGGCGAGTACAAGCAGCCTCCGAACTCTAACATACCACCACTGCTCCTGGTGGCCATATATCTGCACCCCGTGCCGGGCATGATGCCAACACTGGGAACCTGCCTTAAAGCACAAGGGAAGTCTCAGGTCGCTTGATAAGAATGTCCATGGTGGAAATTCTGAATATTGGGTGTATTGCCTTCCTCAGTTCCCAGCTCGCTGAAACAGGCTGCGGAGACCTCTTTAGAGCTGCTAATCACTGCTGCCGTGCCCACTGCCCTGCTAAGGAAATCTGCTCCAAACCCCTCCTAAATGAATCCGGGGATTGAACCAGGCAGAGCATTATACCTGAGGCCATTGACTGTTGGTGTGAGAAAGGCTGATTAGATTTCTCTCTTGGTTCGTTCTGAATGGGGAAACTGAGGGACCGAAAGATGGTATTGCCAAAGCAGAGACCCAGTTAAGCGGGGGTAGGAGGTATGGGTAAAGCAAGCTGGCTGGAGAGAGAGCAAGGCAGATGGGCAGGGCGAGGCAGAGGTTCCAAGAAGTGATTGCAAGAACTTGAGGGGGCTGGCAGGGAGTCGGTGGGTGGAGAGAGAAAGAGAGAGAGACAGAGAGAGAGACAGAGAGAGAGCCAGAGAGGACAGTGTGGTCTAGATGGATTTCTGTCTTTTTGAAACTGAGCTACACAGATCTTCCTGTGTTTGGATTCCCATGAGATATCCCTACAATGGTTCTCTGTTTACTGGAACTGATCATGCTTAAGCGGGACGCTGTTCCCAAGGGCCATCACCCTTGGGCTTCAGGACACATCTCAGCCCCTCTCCTGAGTCCCCATAGAGGCCTTCCCAGCACCCTTCCTCGCCTGCACCATCTGGAGAGCCAGGGTGGGCCTTTCCTGATTGTTCGTGATTCTGACTCTTCCCCACCTCGTAACGGGAGGACATCAGCCTCTGGAGCCCTGTGGAAGCCCATAGGCACGCAGCTAGACTGCTGTTCACACAGCACGTGCTGGCTGGACCCCGTCTCCCCGTAGAGGACCCTCAAGCGCTGCACAGGGGCAGCCACATACAGCCCTGTGGCACCGGAGGGCCAGCAGAGGGGCTCTGAACGTCCAGAGCCTCCTGAGGATCATGCAAAGGACCCTGTCCCCAGACCCAGGCTCTGTGAGGGCAGAGTCTAGAGGGCCTGGAAGAGCCTGCAGAAAGGACACAAGTGTCTCCTTAGGAAGCTGAAGGCAGCACCTGGCTCCCAGCCGCTGCAGGGGTCAGCTGGCAGGGAGAAGAACTCTTTCTTAGAAGCCCTCTGGAGTGACCACTGTCCTAAAACTTTACCCTGAGCTGTCTGCCAAGGCTCTAGACATGGGAATCCCCAGCGACAGACTGTTTCCCCCGGGGAGCTGGGTCTGATGCGTCCTGGGGCTCTTCAGGAGTGGAGTCCGGGAGCATCTCCATGGGCAGGCCTGACTTAGTTCCTCGGACCCCAGAAGCAGGAAGCTGGTGCTTCCCATTATCTCACTCCTGTTCTCTCTCAGGTGCTTCTCTGCCCACTGGGCTTTCTCCAAGGTTGAAAGCCCTACAGCCATCCCGATGCCCCTGTCTAAAATGACAGCTGAGTCCTCAGCCTCACTTGACAAGCCCAGGTTATCCGGGGGCTTGGCTGGGCTATTTTTGCCTGGGTTGGTCTGGATTCCAGGCTGTGTCAGAATCCCTACAGGAGAAAGGCTGTTAATAACACAGACTTCCAGCTCTGAGCCCAGACTTCGTGAAGCAGAATCTCCACATGTGTAACCCAGTGTCTGGGGTTTTCAGCACTCCCCAGGTGATGCATATGTACAGCCAGGGGTGGAGCTCCTGACCTAGGCCAGCCCCATGTATTCTAGGTTTGGAAACAGGCCAAGGGAGGTGAGAGGTCTTGTGGCCACTCAAGCCTTTAGTGGTGGGAGCAGCCAGGGGCTTTTCTTTCCAAACAAGACAAATCCCCAAACAAGACCCTTTCAGTGCAGTTGTGTGGGTCTGATGCCTCCCGTGGTCATTGGAGCACTCAGGTGGGGAGAGAGGAAATGGACAAAGTGACATTTATTTAGTACTCACTAGGAATTGGGCCCTGGACACACCCCACTTATCCACAGTCTTACGGAGATCTATATAATATGTACATAATGATAAATTTTTTAATTGCGCAAAAGGGAGATGGGAAGGACACTGCTTGGAATTTCCGTTCTTGGCGTCATGAGTTTATTCGACTCCCCAACCCCTGCAGGGATCAACAAACAAGATGAAGCTGGAGAACCCTTCCTAAACTCCCAAGGGCAGAGCTAGAGCTGTTTCGCTCACCCCGTGTATATTCCCAGGTCTGGGCACAATATCCGACATATAGTGGTACTCACTAAATATTTGTCAAACAAATCAAACCTCAGGCTTTTAATAGCTTCTATTAACCCAGTTTTATTGGTCTCTTGTATGTGGCAGACTTCAGTAATCCTTTGGGCCTCTGGAATGAAGCGGTGTCGGCAGGGCATGAGCCGTACCTGCTTCTACAGCCTTGCAGAATGACTTTCTCTTTTACCCAGACATAACAACGCCCTCCTCCTTCTGCACTGCTGCGTCTCCCATCCCAGGGAATGGAAGCTCCAGCCACTCAGGTTCCGAGCCGGGAGAATCAGGACTCCTCCCACGTGGTGAATTCGCTCACGGTGCCCAGCTGGTTCTACCCCTTCAACAGGCCTCTCTTATTTCTCCTGTTCTGTCTGTGGGCCTCAAGTCCTTCTCTGTTCCTCCCCTAGGTGATTCGCCCTCTCTTTGCTTCCTCCCAGAGCAAGGATGATGGTCAGATGGTTCAGTTTCCCGGCTACCACTCCTTGTGGGCTCTAATGGGACAAGTGGGCCTGCCTACTGTCCACCTCCTGAGTCTGCCCTGAGGCCTTTCCTCGGGTTGAAGTTCCCCTTTCATTTGGGAGTTGGACTTAGGGGCAATAAAGTGCATTGATCTCAAGCCTAGGCCAAAGACATACTGCACATGGTTCAACTCAGTTTAATAGAGGTTGGAGTTTGGGGCTGAAGCACCAGATAATGTTAAATTTAGGGCGTGAGGGGGCATAATAAAGGAAATGCTTGTTTTTTATCATCCAACTTCTGAACCAGTAAGGGGACAAAGAAGGAGAAATAAGGCGTATGGATATCAGATTGTCGCTTTTGCTAATAATAAAGCTGGTGTTAGAAAATGTGGCTGATACTGGGAGCAAGCAGATCTCCTCCTACAGTCAGCTCTGGACCAGGGCAGCCTCTGGACTGGGGAACTGGGAGATGTCAGCTCCCGTAGAACTGGAAGCATGGACCTGCTGTCGGCCCTGGGAGTCTGAGGAGGCGTGGAGGGAGACCCGGGTATTGCACTCCTTGATATCCCTACACCTGGAAGGAAACATGAGGACAGGGGAATTCATAGAATAACTGAATAAAAGCAGCATTTTCTTTTCCTTGCTCTGCCTCTGTTCCCTGGATATTTCCTGAGGAGTTTTGGGGGTAGGCAGGTGGTTGGCTGAGGCAGGATTAGTCATTTTGTGTTCTCTATGTGATAACCTTGTAACAGGACTGTGGCCCACCGGCACCCCAACCTCTCCATCCCTCACACAGCGGCAGAATTGCAGGCCTTTCCAGGCTCAGTGCCTCATGCCTGTAATCCCAGCACTTTGGGAAGCTGAGGTGGGCAGATCATTTGAGGTCGGGAGTTCGAGACCAGCCTGGCCAATATGGTGAAACCCTGTGTCCACTTAAAAAAGATACAAAAATTAAGCCAGGTGCAGTGGCTTACACCTGTAATCCCAGCACTTTGGGAAGCTGAGGTGGGTGGATCATGAGGTCAAGAGATGGAGACCATCCTGGCCAACACAGTGAAACTCTGTCTCTATTAAAAATACAAAAATTAGCTGGGTGTGGTGGCGCATGCCTGTAATCCCAGCTACTCAGGAGGTTGAGGCAGGTAGAATTGCTTGAACCTAGGAGTCGGAGGTTGCAGTGAGCCAAGATCACACCATTGTACTCCAGCCTGGCCACAGAACAAGACTTGTCTCAAAAAAAAAAAAAAAAAAC
>PVKP010019074.1:0-19138 GCA_004027715.1 Plecturocebus donacophilus | reverse complement strand
TGGAGGGGACAGTGTGAAGAGAGTGTCACTTCTGGTTGCCACAACTGACATTTCCTCAATCTGAGTCCTCTGAAAATGTCACTCTAAAAATCGGGTAAAGTTTATCTAAGCTCACATGAGGACTGAACCTCAGATGCCTCAGCTCGGCATCCACCCTGAAACCTAAATGTGTAATACCCATCTTTCAATGGCTGGATATCAGACCTGGTGTAAGCAAAATATTTAGACAATTGATGCATTTTCCCATTTTCATCTGTACCTTTGTAGTCTACAGCAGCAACCTCAGCCTAGAGTCTCTGCTTTAAGTCCTCCCACATGAAGCTTTGAGAAGGTTGACATCTGATAATGAATAGTTATCAGCTCCAGCCTTGGTCTCTCTGGTCCCATAGGGGCCCCATATTCTTTAGGATGAAAAAAAATATCAATTTAAAGCATTTTTATGCTAGCTGTCACCATATGTGCTCCCCTAACCATGCCACAGATGAGATCTGCCGCCCACAAAGGCAGAGCTTCAATTGCATTTCCACTCAGCTGGGTGCCCTTACTCCCACAAGGCAAGAAGAGAAAGGGGACATGGATTTCCATCTGCCTGCCTTAAATGCCTCACTGGCCCATGCACAGTGCGGACACAGCTGCAGGACTGCTCCTGTCTGCCTTCTGCAGATGTGCAGTTCAGCTCTCTCCTGAGCACCCTTGGGGGGTGACACCCACTCCCCTCCTGCCTCTCCCAGCCCCCATGAAGCCGGGCGTCCAGAGGTCACCACTGTCCTCCAACCGATCCCCTCCGAATGTGGAACTCAACCCAAGAGGTGTAAAGTAAACTGTTTTTTGATGACAGATGGTTCTGGGGTGGAAAATAAAAGCAAGGAAAGAATAATGATACTAGTCATTCCAACTTTTTTTTCCCCTTTAAGGGAAATGTCATACATAAAACAGAAGGAAGCAAGATTTTGCCACCAAATATATTTTCCCAGAATATTTCAACAGTGGCTCTGTTGAGTGTTCAAGCTCTGGTCTGGATGACGCAGACACTTACACAATCAAGGATGAGAAAGAGACCCCAGTCCAGGCCCCTGGAGTCCCCTCCACTTCCTGTAGGGATGCAAAGGGTGGGACTCGGCTCCCCCAGACAGAGCAGGTGGCCAGCATTTGCTGCTTTCAGCAGGAAGTGTCACCTGGAAAGGCTGAAGCCCATTGGCACGCACCTCTGATGGGCATGGGACGATCAGTTGGTTTCACTCTGGTACCCCTCCCCAAGGCTAACTAGGCCACTTTGGATCTCTGGGAGGAGCAGCTGGGTTTGTTCCTGAGGTCCCAGGTGAGAGGCTGGGCCTGGCCAGATGCTGGTAACCCTGACACAGGTGAGAAGCAGCCCTGCCAGCAGAGGGACAGACCTGGTTCCAAATCCTGTACCACCTTAGCCTCCCAAGTAGCTGGGACTACAGGTGTGCACCATAATCCCTGGATGTATATATATACACACAAATATATATATATTATATAAAATATAAATACATATATTTTGTAGAGAGAAGGTCTTGCTATGTTGCCCAGGCTAATCGGGAACCCCTGGGCTCAAGCAATCCTCCCACCTTGGACTTCTAAAGCGCTGAGATTACAGGCTGAGCCACCGCACCCAGCCTTACATTTACCTTTAAGAAGAAAGCAAAGGCTGCTTCAGGACGGGCCTTCTTCTCAACTAACAGATGCTGGCAGCTTTTGTTTTGTTGTGCTGCTTCTAATGGTCAAAGTCTACCCACTGGGTGAGACCACCAGCTGGATTTTATGTGGTTGCCAGCCCTGGGCGGGTGTCTGAGGGATGGTGCAGCTCTGCTCCTCCCTCTGGGGGGCCTTCCACAGCGACTGTCCAGGAGCTGTCAGAGCGCCGAACATCAAGATTGTTGAAGGTGGGATCACAGAGGCCACTGAACACCACCGGGTGTGGGGTGGATTTGCAAAGAGGGTTGATGGAGGTATTTTAAAGTCTCCTCGAGGCTGGGTGTGGTGGCTCACACCTGTAATCCCAGCATTTTAAGAGGAGGAGGCAGATGGATTGCTTGAACTCAGGCGTTCAAGACCAGCCTGGGCAACACAGCAAAATGCCATCTCTACAAAAATACAAAAGTTGGCTGGGCATGGTGGCTTGTGCCAGTGGTCCCAGCTACTCGGGAGGCTGAGGTGGGAGGATCATTTGAGCCCAGGAGGTTGAGGCTGCAGTGAGCTGTGATCGTGTCACTGCACTCCAGGCTGGGCAACAAAGTGAGAACCTGACTCAAAAAAATAAATAAATAAAGTATACTCGAGCTGAGCGACTCTTCCCTGTGCTCGGCAACAGGAGCACATTTGCCGCCTCTGACTACCCCCAGGCCACCCTGTCCAAGCCACATGGCAGCACCTTTTCCTTGGATTCCTCTTGGTCCGGCCTCACTTCCACGGCAGTCACTTGCTCTGCCGACTGAGGTCTGGAGGAAGAAGGGTCTCTTCATGCTGCTTTAATGAAGTGCCTTAGACTGGATGGCTTAGAAACAGCACACATGTATTTCTCACAGTTCTGGAGGCCGAGATGTCTGAAATCGAAGTGCCAGAAGATTTGCTGTCTGGTGAGGGCCATTTCTTGGTTCATAGACCATTTTCTTATTGCGTCCTCACATGGTGGAAAGGACACCATGCTCTCTGGGGTCCCATTCATGAGGGCTCCACCTTCTTGGCTGAATCACTTCCCAAAGGCCTCACCTCCTAATACGCATTGAGGGGTGAGGGTTTCAACATGGGGACTGTGGGGGGAGGCAAATGTTCAGACCCTAGCAAAGGGGTTCTTTTATCCAGTGCCACTTGGAGGTGGGGGTAATGACTACCACTCCCCACATACGCCCGCCGCCTGCACATCAGCCCCCCTCACTCACCGGGCAGAGGGAAGGTATCCAAGGCGCTTCTCTCCCCGCTTGGCCCTGGTGGCTTTCTCTACCTTCTCTCCCCCGTTGCGGCTAATCCTCAGCTTAACTACAATTGTGTTCAATCAGCATTGTCTTCCACACTTCCTAGAGAAGCCCTTTCTCACAGGCTAAGAAAATCAGAAGTAAGTCCATAAGGACTGGTTCAGGCCATGGGTTCCGACTCCAGGGTGCCCACAGGGGCGCTCCCAGGGACCACATCTTCCCACCTCCCCCATGAACAGGACCCCAAGGCATGAACAGGACAGAGGGGTAATTAGCAACAAGTCTGTTCGTCAAAAATACCCAAAGATACCACGATACCCCAGCTAATAGAAATGCTTTTGGATTAATTCTGTAAGCACCTCACTTTTTTCAATTTTACTTTTCATTAATAGAGAACTTTCAGAATTGTTTTGTTGGGGCAGGCGTGGTGGCTCAGGCCTATAATCCCAGACTTTGGGAGGCAGAAGCAGGCAGATTGCTTGAGCCTGGGAGCTGGAGACCAGTCTGGGCAACATGGCAAAACCTCATCTCTACAAAAAACTTAAAAATTAGCCAGGTGTTGATTGTCACTCTCCAGCCTGAGTGACACAGTAAGACCTGTCTAAAAAAAAAAAAAAAAAGTGTTTTATTGACTTGCCTGTCTTCTTAGACAATTATGTCGAAATGAACATTTTCCGCCTTTCATGACTGGGTTATGATTTTGCATGTCAGTTAATGCTGTGTGTTGTGATACTGGCATGCTCCCAGGAACCACAGCGTTACTGAAAGCTGCTTATAGCTGCCGCATTTGGTCTTTGTCTCCTGTGTGTGTTTTGAAGTCTTGTATCTTCTTTCTTCCTAGATAATAAAGAAAACATATTTCTACAGGTAGAGGCAAAACTCTTTTCCTTTCTTCCAATTTTTTGTCTCCAGTGGATATAGAATGAGATAATGAAATCTGATAGAACTGTTTGTAAACTGTCTTGAGTGAGAATGTGAGGGTTCTCCTGGGAGTGAAGTTCAAGATATTTATGGTAGGAATTTTGTGGCATCTAAGCTACTTGGAGTCCTCTTATCTCGTATTGAATCATTCGGCAAATCTTTAGTAAGGACCAGCCTCTTGCTATGGCCTTTTCTGGGCTTGAGGCTACAATAGCGAACAAGAGAACCAGCTCTCTTCTGCACTAAGCGATTTGAATGCTAGTGGGTGGCTGTGGTCTGAAAGCTGAAATTGCTAAGTTACTAAGTTCCAGGGAGACAAAATGTGGCATGTTTGCCTTTTGTATGTGGTTCAGAGACATCTACTTAGTTCAGAAATGTGTTAGGATACACACATACTCCTCAGACACAATGTTCCCAAATCCCTCTAAGTCTACCCCAATTCCCTCCTGCCTTAGGTGCCCAAGATACAACTGAAAGTGAAGAAACTCAGTCATTTGCAGAAAATAGAATCCTGACTTTAATTGCCATCTGTGGACAAGTACTAGACACGTATTTTTGAGACAAATCTAAAAAAGAAATTCACGTTTCCCAAAATGTCCTCCCTGCTTCCTTCCTTTTCTTTTATTCACTCAGGAAAATTTATTGAGCATCTACTGCATGCTAGGCCCTTGGCTAAGTACTGATCGTATGAAGTTAAAGAAGACTTGCCCTTACCTTGAGGGCCTGACAGTGTGAGCTAATTATCGTAATCTGGTTTGATGAATACCAAGACAGAGAGATGCACTACTGAACAGGAAAAGTTGGGGGCACAGAAGAGAGGGATTTAATCCTGAATGGGAAGAGCAGCAGGAATGAGACAGAGAATCAAGGAAGGCTTCCTGGAGGAGAAGGCAGTGGAAATCAATTTTGAAAGATGAGTGAGAACGGATATGCCTCTCACTTTGACATCTAACAACTGAGTCAGGTTCTCTAGGTCAGAGTGTTTAGGAGACGTTGGCAAGAATGGAACCAGTGGGAGATCAGACACAGCTCCTAGAAACCTTGAAAGACCAACAATGTTCACTTCCTTCCTGACTGGCCACTTCAAATATATATATATATATATATTTATATATATAATATAAATATGTATATATATATATATTTTTTTGACACAGAGTCTCACTCTGTCACCCAGGCTGGAGTGCAGTGGTGCAATCTTGGCTCACTGTAATCCCTGCCTCCCGTGTTCAAGTGATTCTTGTGCCTCGACCTCCCAAGTAGCTGGGACTACAGGCACATGCTATCATGCCCAGCCGATTTTTGTATTTTTAGTAGAAACAGGGTTTCACTACGTTGCCCAGGCTGGTCTGGAACTCCTGAGCTCAAAGTGATCCACTGGCCTCGGCCTCCCAAAGTGTTGGGATTACAGGCGTGAGCCACCGCAGCTGGCCCTGAGGCCTATGTTAAAGAGCATTCTAGGCCAAGTGTTTTCCAGAACTGGTAACCTTCAAGGGGACTGCTAGGTTACCAGACATTGGGTTTGATTATTTGTGGACCTTATTATACCTGCAAGCTGTTAGAGCCTGGTGGGTAATCAGGCAGCAGGTTTATTCACTGAGCACTTATTATGCACTACTGTATACTCAGACCTGTCGTTAGGCAGGGGGTACAGGTAGAATAAGCTGACAGCTTATTATATGCAATCAATATGATTTCAAGTAAAACAAAATCTCCCAAACATGCCCTCGAGTCACCTGAACCATTTCAGCTTTCTTAGAAAAAAAAAAAGTGATATTGACTACCTTTTTTTCCTTCTTCTTGTGCAAAGATTTCTTAAGAGCTTAAGAGCTAAAATGAGTGTCTCTGAATCTTTGCTTACTTGCTAAAGTATGCAGTGTCTTTCTTTTTTTTTTTTTTTTTTTTTTTGAGACAAAGTCTCTCTCTGTCGCCCAGGCTGGAATGCAGTGGTGTGATCATAGCTCACTGCAGCCTCAACCTCCTGGGCTCAAAATAATCCTCCCACCTCAGCCTCTCGAGTAGCTTGGGACCACAGACACACATCATCCTGCCCAGGTAACTTTTAAATTTTTCTGGAGAGATGCAGTTTCTCCATGTTGCCCACGCTGATCCCCAAACTCCTGGGCTCAAGTGATCCACCCACGTCAGCCTCCCAATGTGCTGGTGCTGGGATTACAGGCCTGAGCCACTGTGCCTGGTTTAATAAACGATTTTCTTCCTGTGTTCCTTTTGTTAAGAAAAATGAGACACACACCCCTTTCCTTTCCTCTAATGAGGAGGCAGAGAACAGAATATTTTCCACTTGACACTCTCCCCCTTTTTCCACTTTCCACCTTCAGGTTCAAAGCACGTCTGCGTGATGAGAACCAGAGCATGGCTGGAACGCCGGCCTGCTTGTAGGTATAGCATTCAAGGTTTCCCTTTTTCTCAGCAATAATACCTGGGCATGGTGGGAAAGAAGTGGGAATCAAGCAGGTCCGAGTTCCAATCCTGGCTCTAGCACTTACCAGCCACAGCCTTGGGCAGCGTACTGAATGTCTGTGACTCTGTTTTTTCCCTGTAAAGTGGGTTGAGATGAACCACTGACACCCGTTGTTGACTGTCTCAGTTTGCAAGGAACAGAGACCAGTGCTGGTCCCCACAGGCCAGGGAGCGCCATTGTAGGGATAAACTGGAAGTAAAGCAACACTGGAAATCCAATCAATTTGGCATTAAGACAATCGGATTTTTAGGAGAACTGGAGTGTCGTTCAGGATTCCACAGCAGCAGGTGCGCCCTCGGAAGCAGTGCCTGTGCTGTGCCCACCGAGTGACTCTGCCCAAGGGCTGACCCAGTCTCCCAGGGACCTGCGCCTCTGCGGCTGCTCCTCATGCCCCTGCCACTCTGTCTGTCTTCAGGCGCCTTCACTCCGCCTCATGGCTTCTGCTCACTCACGAGTTTCCCCACCGCCCTTCTCCTGGCTGTCCCTCAGCCGCAGGAGTCCCCTCCCTGTGGGGCTCCTCCTGCCAGCTCTCACAGGGCCGCCCCAGACAGAGGAGGCTCCCAGGCCCCGTCGGGGTGGGCTCACAGGTACACAGCAGGGTCACTGTGCTCAGGAAACTGCCAGGAGCTGCTGTTCCCGGAGAGGAGCCATGGCTGGGCGGCCACTCAGCACACATCCTGTCCAGCTACAGGCCCTTTGTATAGATGAGGAAATGGCCCCTTGGAAGATTCGGTATTCACGGGCGGCAGAGCAGCCATCACAGCACGCTGTGTTCCGGTGTCTCCCAGCCCGTCACACTCCTCTGCTTCCTGTTTCTGCTCACCCCTGCAGGATGCCGAGGGAAGTGGGGCTTCTCCTGCCTCTACCTGCTTCAGCCCCTGTTCTGATAGGATCTGAGTGCCATCCATCGAAAGACCCGTCCATCCCCAAAACATCCCCAACCCACATCCCGCTGCTAGTCCCTGGTGAATTAGACAACGAGGCCCCAGTGAGCCCACCATTGGCAAGACGGTCAGATGAGAGTCCTGGGACAGTGGGAGGCCAGGGGCTGGGCTCAGGAAACAGAGGAGCAGCAGGAGAGGTGGCCCCATGTGGCAAAGGTCAGACTGGGGTGCCAGTGAGAAAACAGGCAAGGTTTAACCTCCCACCTAGGACCCCTAGTCTGCAGCTGATCAGGTTTTTGGGCCCTCAACTGGCACATACCATGTTTAGACAGTGAGACAAACATTCAAAATCAGGACTGCCCTGGAAAATCCAAGACCTACTGTGGTGTTCAGGTTGGGTGTTGTGTGGTTGGGTCAAACTTCATTTGAGAGCTTCAGTCAACCACAGGTGGCTGGGGGCCCAGGAAGGAGATGGCTCTTGCAAACAGATAAGGGCCGCACTGGTGAAGGCGCTCACCCCAGAGCAGTGGGCCCCAACTGCTTCTCAGTTCCTGTGGTGAGCTCGGTTCACTTGTGAAGATCAGGGGAGACAGGACCCATTACCTCCTCCTTCTCTCCACCACACCTCTTCCTCCGGTGTCCCTGCAGACACTGAAGGTTTCAAAGTGCTCTGATTTGTCCTGGGTACCCAGCTCTGTGTACATAAAGTGCCTAGCTACTCCTCTTGCTTTGCAGATGGAGAAACAGAGGCCTTAAGGAAATGACAAAGTTTTCCATGATCACGGTTAGACAGTGAGATTCAAAGATCATGATCAGGACTGCCCCGGAAAATCCAAGGTCTCTCGTGGTGTTCGGGTTGGGTGAATATTTTCCAAGAGCCCATATGGAGGCTGAGCAGGATTCCACCGAAAGCTGCTGTCACTTAAGAATCAGGTGGGGAACGGTGGCTCACGCCTGTAATCCCAGGACTTTGGGAAGCTGAAGCAGGTGAATCACCTGAGGTCAGGAGTCCAAGACCAGCCTGGCCAACATGATGAAACCCCGTCTCTGCTAAAAATACAAAAATTAGCCAGGCATAATGGCACATGCCTATTAGTCCCAGCCCCCAGGGAGGCTGAGGAAGGAGAATTGCTTGAATCCAGGGTACAGAGGTTACAGTGAGCCGAGATCGTACTACTGCACTCCAGCCTGGGCAACAGAGTCAGACTCTGTCTCAAAAAAAAAAAAAGAGTCAGATTCTTGGTCATATCTATCCCCAAGAAGATATTGTGCCATGTGCCCAGCGCTTAGTCGATGGCTGTGAGAATTTAAACACAAAAAAGAGGAAAATTTCGCTCAAGAGGGATGTTGCCTTCCTGCAGAGGTAAGACAGGAAAGCAGAGACCTAGGGACTCAAATTCAACCTGAGCGTGGGTCCCCAAGCTGTGTGCCTTGGTCAAAGGCTGGAAGAGCCACCTTTTAAAAATCTGCATCAAAGGTGCCATATGGGCTAGCGGAGACACTGGGAGAGGTGAGATCTCCCAGGAGGGCCAAGCTAGACAGAGTTCTTTAATGTTAAGATGATCGGCAGTAGGAGCTGGGCATGATGGCTGAGGCCTATAATCCTAGCACTTTAGGAGGCTGAGGCAGAAGGACTGCTGGAGCCTAGGAACTTGAGACCAGTCTGGGCAATATAGAAAGGCCCTGTCTCTACAAAAATTAAAAACGGAAAACAAAACTTAGCTGGGCATGGTGGTGTGCCGATAGTCCTAGCTACTCAGGCGTTAGAGGTGGGAGCATCACTTAAGTCCAAGAGTTCGAGGATGCTGTGAGCTATGATCATGCCACTGCATTCCAGACTAGGTGACACAGCCAGACCCTGTCTCAAGAAAAGAAAGAAAGAAAAAGACAATTGACAATACGGAGCAACCACGTGTTACGGAGCTACCGAGTACAGAAAGCAGAACTGTGGGAAGGTGGGCAGTAAAAGGAGCTGCACGATGGACTGGAGAGGGAGTGGCAGGAATCAGGCTTTGCTACAGTCTGCAGCCAACGCAGTGATGATGGAGACAGGCCGGAGCTGGGAATGACAATGAGGTTTCTTACCTCTTCCCTCCAGCCCAGGCACACCTTTGTGGTACAATACTTAGCCCGGTTGTAATTGAACATCCTTATGTGTGGTGTCTGATAAATGCCTGTCCCCTGCCCGCTCCACCCTCACCCCCCACCCACTGCCAGCAGACAATACTTATGAGGCCAGGGGTTGTATCTAATTTGTTTTCTTGTATCCCAAGCACGTAGTAGCTTCTCTATAAATGATTATTAAGCAAATGACCGAAAGAAAGAATGAATGCATGAGTGTATAAATGACCAGTCACCATACAGAGTATTTTGATGAAGGGGTTTTATATTCCCTGCCAGTTTCCAGTTTCCACTGTCTTGCTGGCTGAAACGATACACTTTGCTTTTCTCTTTCACTAGGATTTCAAAGGTAGAGTAATAGTAAATACCACTTTAGGAAAAAAGATATGTTTTCTTTCTTTTTCTTTCAGTTTCTGATCATGAGAATAAAACATGCTCATTATAGAAAATCTAAAATGTAGGGAAAAAAACCACAATGAAGCTGGAAAAAAAAAAGCCACGCAGGAAGAGGCTCCCCTGATCAGCTTGTTGGCATAGGACTCTCCAAGACTCTAACACTCTCAGGGGCAGATAAGACTTCAAGGATGAGGATTCCTCAGGCCTCTGTCCCAGCTGCCCTATTCTTCAAGGATACCAAGGAGCCAGCCTCCCGCCCTTCTCCCTCTCTTCCCTAGGGCTTTCCCAAGGCCTGGAAGAGCTTTGGAAAGGCTCATCCTTCCACTTCATAATCAAATGATGAAATGCCTTTGGACTTGAGCTTTTCACAGTAGAAAGCGTGGCTGCAACAAGCTGAAAGACCTGGTTCCCTGACACCATGGAGGGCTGCACCAGCCCTGGATAGGCTACCTCCAGATTTCTTCAATCTAAGAAGGAAATAAACTCCTATTTCACTTTAGCTACTGTTACTTTGGGCTTCACTGTTACTTACCATCAGGTTGAAACCAAAGGAATGCAATAAGCCTTTCTGAAGATACATTGAAAAGGGTCCTATTTATCTAAAGAGTTTTCAGAAATCATTTCTCATTCTAGAGAAAGAATCATTTCCAACCTAGACAATGATTCTTTTCATGCCTTACCTTGTAGTAATTACTAGCATTTAAACAAAAGTGAATTGTGTGGGAACACATTTTCTTCAGAGTTTCCATTTTTGATACAACGAATGAACGTAATAGCTTTATGAAACTCATTTTTTCAGCCGCTTCTTCAGTCTACTTTCGTCTCCCTTAAAGATAGAGAACGTTATGAGTAGCCTGGCTTTGTGCCCACCAGCTCTTAATTTATGACAGTGATTCTTTTAAAAATGCATCTTTTTACAATTTTACAAACCAAATAGTAAAGATTATTCTGGCATGCCGATTATATGATTATTATCATTTTGAGATAGGGTCTAGCTCTGCCGCCCAGGCCAGAGTGCAGTGGTGCAATCTCGGCTCCCTCCTGGGATCAAGCGATCCTCCCACCTCAGCCTCCCTCTTCAGCCACCACGCCAGGCTAATTTTTTAATTTTTATAGAGACGAGGTCTTGCTATGTTGTCTAGGCTGGTCTCGAACTCCTAGGCTCAAGTAATCCTCCAGCCTCAGCCTCCCAAAGTGCTGGGATGACAGGTGTGAGCCACCATGCCCAGTCCTATTATATTACTGATGCATTCAGAATATATGTGTGATACAACAACCATCAGTAGCACACCTTTTTAAAGAATGCCATAGTTACTGAAAGGTAGAAAATAGCAGCTTCTATCCTAAAATATATTATTATTTGTTGGGACAATATGTACATGAAAAGATAAGTAGCATACAACATGTTTAAGCATGATGCAATCAGCAAGTAATAAGTAATTCAGAAGTGGAGGAAGGACAGGGTATGATAAAAGCAAAAGAGGAAAGACAGCAATGAAGAGTAGAGAAATGAAGGAAATGGGTAGACCAGTTGGCTGGGATGGAAATCTGTAAAGTTCTTCCTGCCTCCTCTGGGTAGAGTTACTTCATCTTCCCCATGGTGTTTCCACATTGCTTTCTGAATGCTTCTAATATCACACATAGTACAGGAGGGTGATGATCACCATGAACTGTCTTATAGAGAGACATTGTCATTTTTATAAGCCTCATACCTACCAGGGCTCCAGAAACATTTGTTATGTGGACTTCTAAAGATCTGATGAGGCTGGGTGCAGTGGCTCACACCTGTAATCCCAGCACTTTGGGAGGCCGAGGCAGGCGGATCACTTGAGGTCAGGAGTTCAAGACCAGCCTGGCCAACATGGTGAAACTCCATCTCTATTAAAATACAAGAATTAGCCGGGCATGATGGCATGTGCCTGTAATCCCAGCTACTCAGGAGGCTGAGGCAGGAGAATTGCTTGAACCTGGGAAGTAGAGGTTGCAGTGAGCTGAGATCATGCCATTACACTCCAGCCTGGGGGACAGAGCAAGACTCCCTCTCATAAATAAATAAATAAATAAAGGTCTGATGAATGAATATCAATTCTGATGAGTGCATATACTACATCTTTAAACAAACTATTCCTATCTATATTTTCCTTAAAATTACATAAACAAATCCTGCTTATTGTAGAATAGTTCTAAAATACTTAGGTAAACATAAAAACGGGAGTTAAAGCCTGCATTCTTAATCTTTTCAGCATCCACAGATATTACTGCATATCCTCCCAGTCACCCAGTCACACACATAGTTTTCACTCTTTTTTTTTTTGAAACAGAGTCTCGCTCTGTTGCCCAGGCTGCAGCGCAATGGCACGATCTCAGCTCACTGCAACCTCTGCCTCCCAGGTTCAAGCGATTCTTCTGCCTCAGCCTCCCAAGTAGCTGGGACTACAGTTACATGCCACCACGCCCGGCTAATTTTTTTGTGTGTTTTTTAGTAGAGATGGGGTTTCACCATCTTGGTCAGGCTGGTCTCGAATTCCTGACCTTGTGATCTGCCCACCTCGGCCTAATTTTTTATATTTTTGATAGACACTAGGTTTTATCATGTTGGCTAAGCTGGTCTTAAACTCCTGATCTCAAGTGATCTGCCTGCCTGGGCCTCCTAACGTGCTGGGATTACAGGTGTGAGCCATCATGCCCAGCCTGGTTTTCACTTTTAAAATTCTGTCCTGGAAACCTGGATCTGCCTAATTTCTCTGAAATGGCTGTTCCAATATTTGTAGGATATAGTGAATATATATGAAAATTTCAGAGTGTTCCGACTCAAGCTGGTCGAGCATGAACCCAGAAGCTAAGGCAGCCAGTTGGTGAAATTAATCAAGTCCTGATTCAGCCCTTGTTACCTCAAAGACATGGTAACTCCAAGAGCAGTTAGTACTTTACAGGTGCATAAGTCCCCACTGAATGTCGTAGATGGGTCCTCAGGAACTACAACTTTCAGTGAAATGACGTATAATGAAAGCAATTTTGCCATAGGCTAATTGATATAAACAAGAGTAAAGTTCCTCCGGCCTATTTCACAAAAATATCACCAAACTTGTAAGTAGAGACCCAAAACACTTCTACTATTAAACACATGAAATAAATATGAGGTATATATATATATATATACATATATATATACATATATATGTATATATTCATATATATATATATATATGAAAAATTAATCAAAACAAGTAAGATATTTACCCAATTTTGGAAAATAAGTAATCAGTGAGTGACAGTGGTCATGGTTGGTTACACCAATGAATAAATGTTTGCAAAGGGAAAACCATCAGGACCATCTCTGACCACCATGAAGTTCAGAAAGAAACAGTAACCAATATGGTGGCTTGTGGAGCATTTTGGTACCATGTTTTTTATTGTCTTGCATTTTTTTTTTTTTTTCTTAGAGGGAGTCTTGCTCTGTTGCCAGGCTGGAGTGCAGTGGTGCAATCTCGGCTCACCACAACCTCCGCCTTCTGGGTTCAAGCGATTCTTCCGCCTCAGCCTCCAGAGTAGCTGGGACCACAGGCGCATCACCACACCCGGCTAATTTTTTTGTATTTTCAGTAGAGACGGGGTTTCACCATGTTGGCCAGGATGGTCTCGATCTGTTGACTTTGTGATCCATCTGCCTCCGCCTTCCAAAGTGCTGGGATTACAGGTGTGAGCCACCGCGCCCGGCCTTGTCTTGCATTTTTATGATTATTGTCTACTTAAGAGATTTTTTATTGGGCAATAATTTGTATTCATTCATTCATTCATTCATTTTCCAGCCTGCTTATTCCACTTCAGGGTCAGGGGTTGCCAGAGTCCATCCCAGGAGCTCAGGGCACAAGGCAGAAATCACCCTGGACAGGACACCATTCCTTTGCTGGCACAATCACACACCCCCACTCACTCACACTGGGACCATATAGACATGCCAGTGAACCTCTTTGGGATGCACAGCTTTGGGATGGGGAAGGAATCCGGAGTACCTGAAGACAACCCATGCAGACATAGGGAGAATGTGCAAACTCACACAGACAGTTACCCCAGCTGGGAATCTATTTTTTCTCTCATCACTGCTGTAACGCAACAACATTGAATGAAACGATGTCGTGTGAGGAAGAGTTCTTAGTGGAGAGAATGGAAGAGACTGTCTTCAGAGAGCTTAAAGAATAACTCATCACAGGCACTCCTGAGGTTCCATTGTGAAACACTATCATTTAATTGGCTTCTTTTATATAAAATAATTATTGAGGTGACATTCTGATAAGATAACATTAAGCATTTTAAAGTGAACAATTCGGTGGCATTTACTAATTTACAATGCTATGCCATCTCCTCCTCTAACTAGTTCCAAAATATTTCCACCCCTCCGAAATAAAATTCCATACCCATCAGCAGTTTCTCCTCCCTCTCTGCTGCATCCTCTGGCAACCCCAACCTGTCTTATGTCTCTTTGGATTTAGCTATTCTAAATATTTCAGGTACATGGAACCAAACAATATGTGACCTTTTGTGTCTGGCTTCTTTCACATAGCAGAGCCTTCATGGTTCGTCCACATCGTAGAGTGTGTCAGTACCTCCATTTTACGGCTGAAATATATTCCATCGTATATTTATAACACAATTTGTTTATTCTTTCATCTATTGATGGGCATCTAGGTGGTCCCTTTACTTTCACTAAGGCCTCTGTAAAAGAAAATATTTGCAGCTCTGGAAATTTATCAGCTGGGTCTCATAAATAGAAGGCAGTGGTTCCTTTGGGGGTCACCATGTCAGGCTGTATCATCCTCAATTTCGGGGTGTCTAGTGCACTCAAGTGCCCATGGGGCTACAAATGATGGGACTCAGAAAAACTCACAAACTCCATATTTGCATCTCAACTTTAAAACAACTATGTGAGACCATCAGGACAGAAGAAATTGTCCCATTTTATAGATGAGAAAGCCAAATTCCAGAGACTAGAAGTTAAATGCCCTGGCTGGGAAGTGTTAAGAGTCAGGGCACGCTGGGCTGGGCCGGGTGCGGTGGCTCACACCTGTAATCCCAGCACTTTGGGAGGCCGAGGCAGGTGGATTGCCTGAGCTCAGGAGTTCAAGACTAGCCTGGGCAACGTGGCGAAACTCTGCCTCTACTAAAATACAAAAAAATTAGCCTGGTGTGGCGGTGTGCACCTGTAATCCCAGCTACTTGGGCGGCTGAGGCAGGAGAATCACTTGAACCTGGGAGGCGGAGGTTGCGGTGAGCTGAGATTGCACCACTGCACTCCAGCCTGGGCAACGAGAGCAGGACTCCATCTTAAAAAAAAAAAGAAAAGGAGTCAGGGCACGCCCCCAAGCCTTCTGACCAAACCTAGCCCCTATCTCCTTTAAACAGTTATCACTGACAACAACCACAGTGAAAAACACAGGCTTGGGTAGGAGGGAGATTTGTGTGTCAGGAATACATTTAGTGGTGAATAAGTGGAAGTGAACAATTGCAAGTCTGTGACAGCAGGAATGAGACTGGTACCCAGAGACAGAGAAGACTTTTCTTGACCTAAACACTCCATACTCATTGTTCTCCATCTACTGCCCACACAGCAAGGCATTTGATCAGCAATTTGCATTTCATCTCTATGGATCCTGTTTCCCGAAAACCTGGGAAGGTGGCTTTCCTGGACGTGGTGGGTGTAGGGTGGGCAGAGAATGTTTGGTATGGGAGGCAGGCAACATACTGTCTCCCTACGTGTAGAGGTACTTGGGCAATCCTGTGGATTGAATGAATGAATGAAGATGGCTCAAAGCACTTTTGAAACCTTTGCATTGAAAACAAAAGCAAAAATCTCTACCAAACAGTGGCCATCAGTAGTTCAACATCTGTGCCTTTTCCCCTCATCCAGGGAGGAAGGGGTGCAGAACTTCTTGTGTGCATTAGTTAGGGTGAGGCTAGCCTGCTGTACCAAAGAGGCCCCAACATGTCAGTGACTTAGAACAAACAGTTTCAATCTCTCTCTCGGGTAGTTCCAGGTGAGCATTCCAGGCTAGTGTGAAGCTCTGCTCTGCCTGGTCATTCTGAGACCCCGCCTCCTTCCACGTCACTGCTCTGTGACACCATTGTCACCTGCATATCAAAGCTTCATTGCAGCTGGGCATGGTGGCTCATGCCTGTAATCCAAGCACTTTGGCAGGTCAAGGCGGGTGGATCACCTGAGGTCAGGAGTTCGAGACTAGCCTGGCCAACATGGCGAAACCCAGTCTCTACTAAAAATACAAAAATTAGCCAGGTGTGATTGTACGTGCCTGTAATCCCAGCTACTCGGGAGGCTGAGGCAGGAGAATCACTTGAACCCAGGAGGCAGAGGTTGCAGTGAGCTGAGATTGCACCATTGCACTCCAGCCTGGGCAACAGAGCAAGACTCCAACTCAAAAAAAAAAAAAAAAAAAAAAAAAAAGCTTGTTGCTGCAGGTGCCAGGTTCCAACTGTCCAGCTGGAGGAAAGAGAGCAAAAGCATAAAAGCATGAAGGAGGAATGAGGAATGCTCATTCTTTTAATGTCTACTAAGAGTTATGCAGATTATTTCTGCTCATATTCTATTGGCAAGAACTTTGTGACATAACCATACTACTATTACTACAGCGAAGGCAGGACAATGTCATCTACCCCTGCACCCTAGAAGAAAGGGAGAATTGATTTTGCATCTCCCTTACCACCTATATGCTTGCAGTTTATTTTTAGAAGGTAGCATAGAAAGTTCACATCCATGCCCAGATAGAAGGGCCTCTCTATTTAGCTGGCATTTTTCCTGGCCCGTCCACCTCCCCATGAAAGGGAGTCAACTTTGAAGGGTAAAGATGAGCATAGACTTTTGCTTGGGAAGAAGGACCCCTCAGTCTTTCCAGTCTTTCCAGATGAAGGGCGGAGGGAAAACCAGTGAGACTGATGAGGTCAAACACAGCTGGCCTGTATGATGAGCACTCAATCCCTACAAGGTCTTCTCCTCTGACATTTGATAAAAAGTATATTAATAAATTTAAGACAAGATGCTCAGCTTCATATAGCGGGCAACAAATATGTGGAGTTTTTAGAAAAGTTTCTAACACAGGGATTGACCTTTCAACTTGACCTCAGGGAGGATACCAATGGCCCCTAAAACATACACACACACATACACAGAGAGAGAGAGAGAGAGAGAGAGAGACATACAGCACCACCACCATCCATTATATCCCTTTGGGGTGGGTCCCTAGTAACAAATGGGACCCACCTTTGTCTAGGTACCCATGAAAAGCCTTGAACCAAGCCCAAGCCCTGACTCCCCAGGAGCAAGCCAGCCCTTAAATGGCATTCATCGACGTCACAGCCACTTGCAGCAAGAGCTCGTTCCTGGGTACTTAAAATGACACCAGGAAGTTTTATGGGGAGAAAAAGCTGGCCAAGTGAAACCCATCGATGGCTATCTTCATAATTTGGAGCCTCTCAGATGGAAAACCATTTTTTTAATCTCCCGCTCCCTGGCAGGGCAGTGGCCCAGGAAGGCTTCCTTCACCACGACCAGCAGCAAGACGGCTTCACCTCTCTATCATGATCAGGGCTCCTGCGACGCTAAGGACTCGCCCCTGACATCAGAGCCTCTCTTAGACCTTGTGGGCCCACAAGGCAAGGTCCAGACTACTTTATTTCCTTTTCCAGAAGCTCAGCTGTGGAGACACAGGGGAAATTTTGATTGCATTTTCCACACCGTCTGGTTCATCTCATCCCTAAGAAGGTGCTATGGATTATTTCAACAATGTCAGATGGGAAATAAATTTTCATGCAAGCAAAAGGCCACAAACACCAGGGCTTGGGGGTGGGGTGGAGGGAGAAGAGACGAGAGGGAAATGAGAAGTTGGAGGCTGACATGTTGCAGGCTAAAGAAACATCTTTTGCTCTTTTCCTGCCCTAAGAATAAAAACTCCCTGATAGGGCTGCACTCCTCTTCCCTATTAAGGAGATGTGGTTTGGGCTGGAGGAACAACTGTTCCCAATAAACAGGTGGGCAGCCTGGCTTTCCCTTTCTTTTTTTCCTTTGGGAGGCATCTTCACTCTTGTTTGTGCCCCTAGAAATCCTCCCTACTACAGATTACAGTCTGTTTGAATTAATAAATCCTCGTGGGGTTAACTGCTGGTTTTAGGGCTCAGCCCCTTATTTAGCTTTGGAAAAGGGCACTTCCCTGCTGCTTCATAGTGCTCCTACTGTACTGGGCACATGGAGGAGAGAAGGACTTGAGGAGGCTGTGGACCAGGCCACAAAAGGCTCCAACAGTAACACAAAGGCGTGGGATGAGTACGTGTGTGTCGATCTCTGTTCTTGTGTGATTGTGCACAGCAGCTTGTGTGAATGTAGTTGGCTATTGCTTTGATAAGACAGGGCTTTTGGAACCTGTTTATCCTATTAGATATTGCTAATATCAAAAGAGACAGGGTGGTAATAATGGGAAACTTTGTGGTCAAACAAACTTGCGTTCAACTGTTTATGCCCCGACCTATTGGCTATGTGCCCCGTCATTTAATTTCTTTGAGCCTCAGTTTCTTCACTTGCAAAATCAGACTAAGAACATGATAGGAGACTGGGCAGGTGCCTGTAATCCCAGTGCTTTGGAAGGCCAGGTCAGGAGGATCACTTGAGGCCAGGAGTTTGAGACCAGCCTGGGCAACACAGAAAGACCCTGTCTCTACAAACAAAACAACGACAACAAAATTAAGTTAGCTGGGTGTGGTGGCACGCGCTCCTAATCCCAGGTACTTGGGAGTTGGAGGCGGGAGGATTGCTTGAGCCTGGAAGTTTGAGGTTGCAGTGAGCTACTATGATCACACCACCGTTCTCAGTGACAGAGCAATACCTTGTCTCAAAAAACAAAAACAAAAACAAAAAACAACTCACTATAGGAGGTAGACAGCTAATGGAACATGGCAGTGTGGAGAGGGGCTAGGGAGAGGCTGGCTTAGTAGCCAGCAGGAGGCCTCTCAGGGCCACAGTTAACTTGGTAGATTTGTCACAGGTTGGTTTTAGCCATGCAGGCTCAGGAATCTGATGTCACATACCATGAGCATGCCCATTTTTTTCAGGGTCCAATTAACATGAACCCGGCTCACAGAGACTGATGTATAAACCAGAGTGCCCAGTCACTGATTCAAAGCAAGAAACTGAGTCACTCAGAGGACCAGAGTCTCCCTTCCCCAGTCAGGACATTCCAAGTCAATGGGTGAGTATGTGGGAAGCTTGGCTAAGGAACAAGGGAAACTGATTAAATGGATTAAATTAATGGTCTATTATCTGCTTACTCCTTTCATCCAACTCCCGGGATTCTCCCGTTCCTCACACCATAGTTGCACAAAGCGGCTTTTCTGTGAAT
>PVKP010019073.1:17335-43232 GCA_004027715.1 Plecturocebus donacophilus | reverse complement strand
GCAAAGCAGCCGCGCCGGCCCAAACAGCCGCGCCGGCCCCAACAGCCGCACTGGCGACCCGTGGGGCTGCTCCGCCTGGGGATCTCCTGGTCTGGGGGTAATAAAAATCCGTCTGGAAATGCGGCGTCCACTCACCCTCTGCACCCTCACTGGGAGCTGCAGTCCTGAGCTGCTCCTATGCGGCCATCTTGGATCCTCCAGGTTAATAGATTTCTTAAAACATGTCAGCATGAGGTGAAATAAATTAATAGACACATATAAAATAACAACATACAAAATTCCTTTCATTCTCCAATTTTTATTCTCAAATTTTATGCAATCAAAACAACCAAATGAGACTGGGTATGGTGGCTGGCCAGGTGCAGTGATTCTCCACGCCTGTAATCCCAGCACTTTGGGAGGCCAAGGCACGCGAATCACTGGAGATCAGGAGTAAAAGTCCAGCCTACCCAACATTGTGAAACCCCATCTCTACTAAAAATACAAAAAGTAGCCTATCATAGTGGCGCACACCTGTAATCTCAGCTACTTAGGTGACTGAGGCAGGAGAATCACTTAAACCCTGGAGGCTGAGGTTGCAGTGAGCCAAGATCATGCCACTGCACTCCAGCCTGGGTGACAGAGTTAGACTCCATCTAAAAAACAAACAAACAAAAACAGAAATCTTACCATAAGAGTTTTTATTTGCTATGGTCACAAGTTGATTGAAGTTAAAATTTTATTTCTCAAGTTGTGACTGTCCATCTTCATTATTTTCTGAGATACTGCTTCAGAGAAACAGAAACCAGTTTCAATTTTGAATAGAATTGCATATCTTTTTCTTAAGACAAACATGTTGTGAACAGCATGGGATTGGGATTGCTATTCTCTGCTCTCAAACTGGGTGAGATGGTCCCAGAAAGAAAGAATACATCATTATAAGACAAACCACTTATCTTAAAATGACTGAGAAATATGAGTGAATGGCATACTTGCTGATGGTCAAGATTTAGTGGAGGAAGGAAAAACAAGATAAACCAGCAGGGGTAAAACATAAAATAGGGAGAACACAATTTAGAAATATAGTAAAAAGAAAGAGGAGAAAGAAAGGAATGAACAGAAGGTTAAAAAAGGACAGAAAATATAAAAGAAAGAGAAAGAGTCAGAGAATACAGGAAAAATGAAATCAGAAAAGGAGAGAAATTTAAAGAAATTGAAATGTGAAATCGAGCTGAAAGCAGAAATAAAGTTTGAAATATATTTTAGGAAATAGTTTAGCGTTTTCTCATACTGTGATGAACCAAGGCAGAATATATTTCAACCTAAATAAATTCCAGGCAATAATCTGCAAGTGAAACAATACTCTAAATATTCTAATAACATGAGGTATATATTTTAGTGCTCTACATTTTCCACAAAAATCTTAGAGTAATAAGACTTTTAAATTCTTAAGATTCTTGGCTCATCAATCTGTAGGTGTACAAGCAAGGCACCAGCATCTGCTTGGCTTCTGGTGAAACCTCAGGAAGCTTGTACTCACAGCAGAAGAGAGAGAGGGAGAAGGTATATCACACAGTGAGAAAGAAACAAGACAGAAGAGGTTCCAAGCTCTTTTAAACAACTATTTCTTACATGGACATATAGAGAACTTATTCATTACCATGAGGCCATAATCAAGATATTCAAGATTCTTAAATTATATTTATCTGTAATAAAAATTATGTGATTTTGTTTCAAAATTACACAATACAGAGAAATGCTATCCTTAAATAAACATAAACTTCTAGGGTAAATTTAGTGTTGATTTTGAACAAGAAATCACCAAAACATGTGAGCAAGACTAAGCGGCTTCTAACATTCTTCTAATAGAAATTCTTCCTTGAATTTTACAGAGTTCTTTAAGAAAACAAAATAATTTTTATTTTAAGAGAGTGTTTCTTCATAGGACTAGTGTTTATTTTTTCCCCATGTAGTTAAAGGAATGTCTTCAGAGGTAAGAATTATGCAGGTATTTTAATGACTGTTATTTTCAACAGCATCATTCACATTTTCTATGTATCAATTCAAAGGCACAGGTGCAAACATTTGCTTGTCAGTTACTAACAATCAGTGAGAGGCTTCTTCAAGCCCCATTTTCTTAGAGTTTGAAAAATGGAAAGAGAAAGAAGAAACCAAAGTGAAATTATTATTTGTCTTGTCATTATAGGAGACTGAAATACATGAGAGAATACAATTTTTTTTAAAAAAATTTTATTTTTAATTGCCATGTCATAATTATATCAATTTCTGGGGTACAGTGTGATGTTTCAATACATGTTTACATTGTATAATGACCAAATCAGGTTATTTAGCTTATTTATCATCCGATACATTTCTCACTTCTTTGTGGTAAGTACATTCAAAATTCACTCTTCTACCTATTTTGAAATATACAATTAGATATTATTAACCATGGTCACCACATTGTGTACTAGGATGCCAGATCTTATTCCTCCCATCTGACTGAAGCATTGTACACCTTGACAAATCTCTCCCCGTTGCTAGTTTCCCCACTATTTTTTTCAGTCTCTGAGTTTGGCAGTTAGTGAGTTGCTAAAGTTCACTATTCTACTCTCTGTGAAACTTTTATTTTTTAGATTCTATATGTAAGTGAGATCACCTGGCATTTGTATTGCTGCATTAGTAAACATAATGCCCTCCAGGTTCATCCATGTTGCCAGAAATGACAGGATTTCATTCCTTTTTATGGACGAAGAATATTCCTTTGTGTATGTATACCCCATTGTCATTATCTCTTTAACCACTGATGAAAACAGGTTGATTCCATTTCTTGGCTGTTGTGAATAGTGGTGGAAGAAAACAGGGGAAACACTTTATGACATTGGTCTGGGCACGGATTTTTTGGATCAAGCCTCAACCAGAAAGGCAACAAAAGCAAAAACAGACAAATGGGATCACATCAAACTACAAAGCTTCTGCAAAGCAAAGGAAGCAATACACAAAGTAAAGAGGAAACCTACAGAATGGGAGAAAATATTTGCAAACTATCCATCTGACAAGCAGTTAATATTCAGAATATAATCAATTCAGTAGCAGAAAAACAAATAATCTGATTTTAAAATAGGCAAAAAGACCTGAATAGGTATTTTTTCAAAAGAAGGCAAACAAATGACCAATAGGGATGTGAGAATGTTCCCAGCAGTAATCATCAGGGAAATGCAAATCAAAACCACAATGAGATATCATCTCAATCTAATTAGAATGGTTATTAATAAAAAGAAAAAAATAACAAATGCTGGCATACATGTGAACAAAGTGGAACTCTTATCCACTGTTGGTGGGAATGTTCATTAGTAATACCATTATAGAAAAAGATACAGAAGTACTTCAAAAAATTAAAAATAGAACTCTTTTATGATCCAACAATCACATTTCCTAGTGTATATCAAAGTGAAATTAAATGAATATGTCAGCAATATCTATACTCTCATGTTTAAAACAGATTTATTAATAATAAAATTGTCAGCAAGCAAAATTTAAGCCATTTACAATGGAGAGCACATTGATTCACTGTGGTTCAAAGTCCTTCAGAATTAAATGCATTACTTCTCCCATTAGAGTTCATTGAAACATGCAGCTCTCATGTCTGCCTTGCTCTAATTCTTGTGATAACCTACAATTGAAAGGGTTATGATTTTTGTCCAACTCAATACAATTTCTAAGTTGGTGTTTTTTATGTTCATCTATCAAGTTTCTTGGAGCCACTTCTTATTCTGTTGGTACTTAGCAATAATTTTTATGTGTTCTGAATTATCAGGTGCTATACCTGTTTTGTCTACTGTAAAGGAAGGGAAATCTGTCTGTGGAGCCTGTGGGACCAAACACTGTCTTAAAGGTCCTTTTGTTGATATCTAATTCTTACAGCAATCTTGAAAGGTGAGAATTTCAACCCATTTCACAAATGAGGAAACTGAGTTTGGCAGTTAGTGAGTTGCTAAAGTTCGTTTAGCTAGTGCTAAAATTATTATCCATTCTATTATCTTGATTTCACAGTTTTTTGTTTTGTTTTGTTTGTGTTTGGTTGGTTGGTTTTTGAGACAAAGGTTCACTCTTGTTGCCCAGGCTGGAGTGCAATGTCGCGATTTTGGCTCACCGCAGCCTCCACCTCCCGGGTTCAATCAATTCTCCTGCCTCAGCCTCCTGAGTAGCTGGGATTACGGGTATGCACCACCATGCCCGGCTAATTTTGTAATGTTTTTTAGTAGACACAGGGTTTCTCCATGTCGGTCAGGCTAGTCTCCAACTCCTGACCTCAGGTGATCTGCCCCCCTTGTCCTCCCAAAGTGCAGGGATTATTGGGGTAAGACACTGTGCCTGGCCAATTTCATAGTTCTTATGCTTTTAACAATACTATCTTGTTTTTCAATCGCAAGAAGTGATCATGAATCAGTGTAGAATTTTATTATTTAGCATTAAAGCTTCTTAGTCTTTTATACATTTTAACTAATTATAAGCCCCTTTTCTTGGCTGTCACCATAATCACATTTCTCAGTTTAAAATTGTGGAAGCTTTTTGTAGTGTCTACAATCTATTTTGAAATATATGACTTACTATTTATTCAAGTTATGTGGGTGCAATTTAGGTTAAGCGATAATCCAGAGCAGCTAATATGCTATAAAGAAAGCACTGTCCACAGGCAATTTGTCATCCATTTATCAATGAAAATCCAATGTTTTGCTAATTACTCTAATGAATGATTAAAAATGAGTTTTAAACAGTAAAAATAATGTTTAATTTTTTGGTATGATGAGAGTATTAGAAATGGAATACCTCTGGTAAAATTAAAGGTACTCAGATTATTGTAAATTGACTGGAAGTATTTTGAAGGTGGCCCCTAGTATTTTACAAACAGGATAAGAATTCAGTGAAGCCGCCATACTTGTACTCTCAAGGATGGATCACAATGTTTGATTCCTAACTAGACTAACGTTCACCTGCGGAAGATTCCTGCATGCTAGATGCTAACTATACATCACAGAACATCATTTATGGAAATTTGTTCCATCCGCCATGAGAGCAGAGTGCCCAAAAGGACAAAATGAGGGGATTTTACCCAGCAGTTCATTAATGAATATTTATTTTGTAAATATTTTTAATCTGACAATTTATTCTTTAGGCTTACACTTTTTAACCTGAAGGTATGGGGAGCATAGGTACACTTTATTCACCTAAAATATTGTTGGTGCTACTATTATCTCTTGAAAATAACTTCATAGAAGTACAAACTCAAATTGCCTTAAGGCAGTTTGCAACAGTTTGTGCAGTGACCCAAATGATGCTTTCAATATATTTAGAAGCAGGAAGCAAATACTAAAATGTCTTGTAGTTTTGGAGAGATACTCATTTTTTTTTACTTGTGTTAAACACCACAAAGTTGACTATTTAACTGTCAAATTTGTGTTTTCTTTTTCTTTTTTTTTCAAACCTTTTGTTTTTAATGGCACTTTCATTGGCATAATTCCCTATTATACAGACACACTTACACCTCATAAAGTAATTTACTGACTAAAGGATTTCTTATCACTTCTGCTTCCTTACAGCCGGGCTGAAGTTTCTAATTATGACAACATGGAGAGGAAAAACATCTGTGCTGCCAGCATTGCACAGCAGCTTCCAGTAAGTGAAGAAAAGAGCCTTCAGATACTTTAAATATTTGAGAGATTTAATGAAAGTTTGCTACTAGTGTCTCCTTGAATAGTCTTTTGGGAGGTCTGTGCACACAATAAAATTAGTAGAAAATAAGAAAAAGAAGAAAAGAACCATTTATTGTACAATGATTTTTAATAGTCAT
This sequence comes from Plecturocebus donacophilus, assembly GCA_004027715.1. NCBI lineage: Eukaryota > Metazoa > Chordata > Mammalia > Primates > Pitheciidae > Plecturocebus > Plecturocebus donacophilus. The sequence continues at coordinate 37,402 of PVKP010019073.1, read as the reverse complement.
TTACAGCCCCATGAGTAAGATTTAATAGATATTGTTAGAGATACCAAGAAATCCTTCCATTAAATTCTATAGGCTCAGCTATTGATTCATGAAGACATTGCAAAATGTATAAGAATTATATCAGATCCATGGACCAATGTGCCTTAATTAACATCTTTAATGCATAAACACCTCCATTGTTCCCTATATTATTTCAGAAAAATCCTAAAATCACTATTATGAAATGCGTAACCCTTAATGATGAAAGGTGAGAATTTGAACCAGCACCTTATTGGTTTCAAACTAAATTTGAACTAACACAGAACTGTAAATTGTCCCCTTCCTAGCTGGAGCCCCTAGCTCCCTAGCAACTCACTATATTGATTTCTTAGTCCCAGAATCTGGTTGCATGAAACTGTGTGCACAGTGGCAACTGGCAGAGAGACACTACCAGTGGCCAAGTGATTGTATTGTAATGACTGCATCCCAAGCCACTATACTTTTCTATGATACTAAGTGAGTTGTATAAACAAGCAAATGAGCAGGTGAATAATCATACCATCAACATTCTCTTTGATTTGTCTTATGAGAGATAAAAAGTTATCATTGCGGTAGAGTTTGGATTACCTTCCAAATATTTTACCTTAAACTGTACTTGTACTCACTAAAACCTACCCATTCCTACACATTGAATGCAGACAGCCCCAAGATACATCTCTATAGTTTATTATTAGCTACTCGACATTTTCTTACACCAAAATACAATCTGCTGCAAGTCTGGAAATTTCTCAGTAAAATACAAATTATTTATAAGAAATGTTAAATAAAACTGTTCATATTGCTTAATCTAAAAATGACAATTTTTACATTTGTAGATTTTCTCTGAACATACTGTAGAGCAAATGTACAAATAAAAAATATGAGAAAAAAACATAAAAAAATAGCCATAAAAAGCCAAGTGTGGTGGCTTATGCCTGTAATCCCAGCCCTTTGAGAGGCCAAGGTGGGCAGATTGCTCAAGCCTAGAAGTTCCAGGCCAGCCTGGACAACATGGTGAAACCCCGTCTCTACATAAAGTATAACAACGTCAACCATCAGCTTGGTGTGGTGGCATACACCTGTGGTCCCAGCTACCTGGGAAGCTGAGGTAGGAGTATCACTTGAGCCCAGGAGGTTGAGGCTACAGTGAGCTATAATTGTGTCACTGTTCTCCAGTCTGGGCAAAAGAGTGAGACTCTATCTCAAACAAAGGGCCATCAGTATGTAAAGCCTTATTCTAATGTAAAATATAATAATTTTAATTTGATTATACCTAGCCCTTATATATTCTTTAATCTAGTCCCAGAAAAAAAAAACTGCCCAATATTTAAAGGCACCATATTTAAAAAAAAATACTGTGTACATTACATTTATTGACCCTACTTGTAGCCATTCATATTTATTCTTCACTGTTTATCAGGCGTGGGTTTCCTACCAAATTCCAAGATGCTTCAGTATTCCTTTTCTCTATCAGTATGCATGTGACATGATGCAGCAGATATATTCTGAGCTTTTTCAGGTAAAAGAGTCATGATGACCAAATATAATCAAGTTATAGCAGAAAGAATAGTGTGCTCAGTGTCAGAAGGCCTAGATGTGGGTCCTGAACTTTTCATTTACTGTGTCTGTGAATGAATGGTGATGAATGGTGATCACTTTACTTACCTAAGTCACAATTTTCTTCTTTGTTAGTGGTAAATGATGCTAAACTCATTTTTATGCAGAAAAAAAATGTGTATGTCAAAATGCTTTGGAATTTCTAATATATAAATATTAGATATTATTATTGATTGCATTCTCCAGTCTCATCATATATTGGAAAATTTTACAATAAATCGAGGTCATTTAAGTCAGACATTGTATCAGATTTATTTTAGGCAAATAGAAGTAATCACTGGGTGCTCCATATGTGCCACACACCAAGATAAATACCTTACATGGATGATCTTAGTCAAAACTCATTAAAAACCTTTAAGAAAAGTATTACCATAATTCCATTTATATTAAGTCACAGCAAGCTTAATTAACTCACCTAAATGTTGAACTAACATATTAAAATAAATTGAGCCTTTTTTTTGTGTGTAGGCTAAGATGTTGAAGTACTTTGACAGCCACATAAAAGGAAGCAAATCTTTCACATGTGGCAATGGCTATCTTCAGAAATAAGACATTTTAGAAAGACAAAATAAAAATGAAAATGATTTATTCGATATAAAACATGCAAACAAATTTTTAAAAGTGAATTCCAATTTCTTATATTTAAGTTGAAATGTAGTTATTATAAAATCACACGTCTCAGGGGTTGCAAGGTCTTTAAAGGCTACTTGTCTAATGCCTTCTGTTTTCAGCTTATGGCTCTATCACCTTTGAAACATTCTTTAGAAACAGGCTTCTAGGTCAGTCATTTTCAGCTGCTATGTTTCTCTCCACCATGTATGATAAGATATTCACAGGCATAATCAACACACATAGACTCAAGAGCTGAGGCAATGAAAAGAAAAAGTTTTGAGTTCTATGCAGTTCTTGCCAAGATTATTAAAATACTCCTTTTACATCTAAATGATAGCTATATCTTTATATAAAAATCCTGTATTTTATTTATTTTAAAAAGAAAGCCTTCTGAAGTTTAGTAATTGAAACTATAATTGTAGCAATTTTCCTCCAACACAACTGTCTGTTATGATGCTAATTTTAAGAATCTCTGTCCCAGCCTAGATGTCTGCAAGTCAAGTGTCAGGTTACATTAGTTTGCTTTTGGTTCCAAGTGACACAAAACTTTACTCAAACCCACATAGAAACAAATTGGAAATTTACTTGCTCATGTAGTCACCTAGTCCAGAGACATGGCTTGTTTCGGGTATTATATGATCTAGAGGCGCACCATGACCTCAGGGCACCAGTTTTTTGTTTTGTTTTGTTTCAGTGTTACTCTGTCCTGTCTTTCCTCTTTTCTCTACCCTCATCTTTTATATTGCCTTCTCCTCCCACTCTGTAGCAAGCATATTTTCAATAGTTTCAGAGACTCTGCTATCATACATATTGATCATATTGTCATATTGATGAAAGAGCAGAGCACATTTGTCACAAGAGTTCCAGAACAGATCCTGAGACTGATTGTTACTTGACAAACACAAGCCAATAATTATACACATTAGAATGCATTGATCGCTTAATTTTTTTTAGATGAAGTCTAGCTCTTTCACCCAGGCAGTGGCATGATCTCAGTTCACTGCAACCTCTGCCTCCCGGGTTCAAGCAATTCTCTTGTCTCAGACTCCCATGTAGCTGGGACTACAGGCGCCTGCCTACACCCGACTAATTTTTGTATTATTAGTAGAAACAAGGGTTCACCATATTGGTCAGGCTGGTCTCGAACTCCTGACCTAAGGTGATCCACCCGCCTAGGCCTTCCAAAGTGCTGGGATTACAGGTGTGAGCTATTGCACCCAACCAATTGCTTAATCTTGATTACATGTTTACACCTGGAGGAGTAAGTTGACATCCTGGTAATAACATAGACCATCTCCGAAACTTAGAAGCTACTGGAGAAGTGAAAAAAAAGCCAGTGCTGGGAATATGAACAGAAAAGTCCTCTCTTGAGAACTCAGTCTCCTGGAAAGAAAGTCTTTCTCTTTTAAGCAGCCTGTTATAAAATCCTTCCCTTTCTTTCTTAAAAATTATTTGCCCATGGATTCCACTCATTAGTTCATGTTTTGTCTTTGCAAATCCACAGAACAGGTTAAATCCTTGGTATACACTCAGTATGGATTAGGCCATTTAAACTATTATAATAAAATATCATAGAATAGGTAGTTTATACACATCAGAAATTTATTTCTTACAGTTCCAGAGACTGGAAGACCAAGATTAAGACACTAACAGAGTCTTCTGGTGAGGGATCCATTCCTCAAAGATAGTGCCTTCTCATTTTGACCTCACATGTTGGAAGGGGTAGCTAGCTCTGTGGAGTTTCCATTATCAGGGAATTGATACCAGTCATGATGGTTTTACCCACATGACCTAATCACATCCCCAAAGTCCCACTTACTAATACCTACATTGGAGGTTAGGATTTCAACGTGGGACACAGATATTTAGACCCCAGTAGTTGCTATTTACTAATAGGATATCTTACTTTCATAGTTTACTTTGTGAATAAACCTCCCTAGAATAGTAAAGCCTTAGCATCATATATATTTGGTGCACTTAAATAAGAATAAGGAAAATAAATGTTAGGTGAATATTCTACTTATGCCCTTATTTCCAAGGAAAACTAGTGATTTATGAGGTCCTATCCTGACATTACATAGAAAGAAGGTAATTACCAAATAAATATTAATCAAAATACATTCTCTAGTTTATGGAACTGATTATAATGTGACTAGCGCCTTTATTTCTGGATTGGGAACAGTAGACTTTAGCTTACTTAATGCCAGATTAATAGAGGCTCGTTGGAGCAGATTAAGTCCCTGAACTTTGAGTACGATCATTTTAGGCCTTATTTTTTCACAACAGGCAGTCAGAGAAAGTACTGTCAGTTCTTTTTTCAGTGTATTGAAAGGTCTTTCCTCTCTGCAGGAGTTTAGAGATGTAACTAGATCATTTCCTCTTTTATTTATTTATTTATTTTTGAGACAGAATCTCACTCTATCTCCCAGGCTGTAGTGCAGTGGCACAATCTCGGCTCATGCACTCTGCCACCCGAGCTCAAGCGATTCTCCTGCCTCAGCCTCCCTAGTAGCTGGGATTACAGGCACCTGCCACCGTGCTCAGCTAATTTTTGTATTTTTGGTAGAGATGGGGTCTCACCTTCTTGGACAGGCTGGTCTTGAACTCTTGACCTTATGAACCACCCGCTTCAGCCTCCCAAAGTGCTGGGATTACAGGTGTGAGCCACTGCACCTGACTGATCCTTGTCTCTTTCTAGGACTACAAAATGGTATTCAATTGGGGTTTATTTTTTAAGATTCCCTTATCATAGTTTAATCATTCTCTTAAAAGGGCTATGCTTTTCTCATAGGAGGTTCTATCTCATTATTCATGGAAAGAAACTATATTTTCCTTTTCTATGGTAGAAGAGGAATTGACCTTAAAGGAAGCAAGAAACAGAGATAAAATCAAAAAGACTTCTTAGAATGTTGCTATTAATTACATTGGATGTTAACCCCAGCAAAGTATTTAGAATTACACTAGTGATTTGTCTTCATCCCATACTTGACAAATGAATTGATAGATGTGTCAGAAAGAATTTCCTTCTTGGTTAACAGATGGCATGTTCCAATTAGATGTTAGAACATTTTGAATTGTGATAGGTCTACTGGAAGGAAAATCTGTGGTGCTTCAACCATAAAACAAACTACTCGAAGTTCTTTTTTGAATGAAATGCCCTTTTGTATTCCTCCTATGGGTACAACTAGTGATCAAAACTGTCCTTGCACACACACAGACACACGCACATACACATACCGCATACTTTTAATTAAATTACTAACTCATCATGAGAAATATTCATGTATTTCATGATATCAACATGGCATTTACAGAGAACAACACTGAAAAATTAAATCATTTAATAACTCATCAGGGAAGGGAGAAACAGTACCAAGGTGAGTTCTAGGTGTCTAAACTATCATCATTGGGAATATAAATGAACACCAAGAGGACAACTTAACTTGTAAGAATTGTTAGTTCAACTCAGAATAAGCTGTTAATTGCATTGAGTTGGCAGTTTATTGTTATTATATTAGAAAATAATTTTTAAAGTATACAGCTGTATTTTTTGCATTATCTATTTTAAAATATTAGTTTTTAAAGGAATAGGTAAGATTACGACTATCTTTTTTGAATTAATAATTAATGCAGATATTCAAACATAATTAGTTGAGATGAGGTCATACTGGAGCAGGATGAGCCCTTAATCCATAATGAATTGTCTCCTTATAAGATGATGTGAAGGCATAGTGGGAGAATGTGACGACAAAGAGATTGGAGTTACAAAGCTGTAAGCTGATGAACTCCTTCGACTGTTGGCTATACCAGAGCTAGGTGAAAGGCATGAAACAGAGTCTTTCCTAGAGCCTGCAATAGAGTATGGCCCTTGCCACAGAGTTTGCCTTGGCAGCCTTAGGAAACTAATGCAGATTTTAGAGCTACAGAAGTTTGTTCTTGAGATTAGAATTCCAAAATCAAGGTCTTGATGGGCTCATCCTTCCTCTAAAAACTTTAGGGAAGAGACCTTCTTTTCCCCTTCCAGCTTCTGGTAGCCCAGACATTTCTTGGGTTTTGGCATCATAACTCTAATCTCTGCCTCCATTTTCACGTGGTTATCTTTCCTCTTTGTCTTTGTGTCTTCACATGGTGTTCCCCCGGGTCTCTTCTCATATAAGTGTAGGAGATGGGTCAGGGTGGTGGGAAAAAGTATAAGAAAGATGCAAACCTTCTTGGAAGGCCGAGAGATTTTTGCAAAGCTTTGGGAAGGAATGAGCAAAGGTGGCTGTCCTTACCCAGAGGCAATTAGGCAAGGAGTAGGTGTAAAGGAATGTAAAGGAATTTATCTAAATAAGCTTGTTTACTCATGCTATCCTAAGACTGACCTTTGATCATCCCTGCACAGAACTGCTCTCTACTCTATTCAGGGCATCGACAATGTTAATCACCCACTAATGGTGCCTACTTGAGACCTTTGTCATTTGTACTAAATAAATGCAGAACATCTCTGACATATCAGGGCTTCACTGCCAGCAGACTCCCTCTTCAGGATCTGTGAGTCGTGGGGTCTCCTGCCCGTGCTTACACAGGCAAAACTTCTGTGTCTGTGTACTTTTGTCATCCATCACTTAGAGTCTGCCAGTCAGACTCAGCAGCTAAGGACACCAGTTACATTAGATTAGGGCCCACGTTAATTGAATATAAGTTTATTATAATTTAATTCTATCTACAAAGACTAATTCCAGGGAAGGTCACATTCACAGGTTCCTAGGGTAGGACTTTGACATATATTTTTGTGGGCAAAAATTAAATCCAAAACTCATAAGAAAAGAAAGGTAAGGTTAAAATAGAATTTAAAAGTGTTATGTTTTAATTATCCATCTAATTTAGTGTATACTCTTCATCACCCTCTTTAGATGGTAGCACAGCATAGAATCTAAATTATATTTTATAAAATACAAGATTAAACTGATTGCTATTGAAGCATTAGTTTATTTACCATTTTAAAGATAAAAAGAGACATTCCCAATTAAACTTTGATACATTGTTTCCCGAGAATTTAAGTTTTATGTTTATTAAAGACTTTGTTTAGACTTAAGTGGTCATAATTTTTAATACATTACCTTTGGGAAATATCAAAAGACAATAAAAGCAAAATAATTGATTACACAATTCAAAAACTTCTATACTCCCAGCCTTAGGTATTTGAATTAACTAAAGATTCAAATGCTTGCAGTGCATGGTTGCTCATGCTTGTAATCCCAGCACTTTGGGAGGCCGAGGAGGGAGGTTCATGAAGTCAGGAGATCGAGATCATCCTGACCATGGTGAAACCCTGTCTCCACTAAAATACGAAAAAAATTAGCCAGGTGTGGTGGCACACATCTGTAGTCCCAGCTACTCAGGAGGGTGAGACAGGGGAGATTCACTTGAATCCAGGAGATGGAGGTTGCAGTGAGCCAAGATCGAGCCACTGCACTCCAGCCTGGTGAAAGAGCAAGACTCTGTCTCAAAAAAAAAAAAAAAGAAAAAAGAAAAAAAATTCAAATGCTTAATTTTAAATTTTTTTCACACAAAATAATTCTCTGTGTTATCAAAAGTATTGACAAGACAGCATCACTAGCTTATTTCAGGACTGCTACTATACATCTGATCACCACCTCCCCTCCTATTTCCACTGTCCCATTTAATGCCGGGGTGACTCCGAAATTATCTTTTAATCCAGTAGCAAGTATTCTTAAGTTTAATGCTGACACTGTCTGATGGTCAGGAATTCATGGAAAGTAACCATTACAATAACAATTTTAAGACACCAATCACCTGAAGGAGGCATTCCAATTTCAGAGACTTTAGAAAGTGAAAACAAAAGTGTTCCTATGAAACAAAGAAATTAGATTTAGGAACATATTTAAAAAATCAGTATTGCAGGCAGTAATCTATTATTCAGATAATTATTCTACTTAGAAACTTTCCCAACTATTTAGCTAAACTCTGACCTGGTAGCTTTAATTTTTTTTTTCTTCTAATTCTACAGCTTGCTATCTCACCATAGCCACTTAATAGATTTTTTTTAAGATAAAGCCCTCCAAATATTTTAAACAATGTACTAAATGTCTACCCTCTACCCCCAAGAGTCTTCTCTCTGCTTGAGCATACCCATTTGTTAAAAATCATTCATGATATCATCTACTGAAAAAGTATTTACTGGATAGATCATACATTATGGGTACCATTTTAAACATTGGGGAAGCAAGTCTTGACACAAATGTGCTAGTGGGTGTACATGTAAGCAGGCAAGTAAGTGCTTACATGCACCTTTGCATCTCTTTGGAAGAACTGAAGTGGCTGGTTATACTTATGATAGGGTTAGAAGGAATGGAAAGTTCAGGAAGAGAGAGGAGCAAGTTTAAAGTTCCTAAGACATGAAAATGTTTGATGTTCTAGAAAACCAGATAGAAGGCCTATAGCACATGCTCACAAATTAGGATTTAATTCTAACACCAACCAGATGCCAGCCACTATTTATAGGTGTGAAGTATGTGATATAACTTTAAAACAACTACCCATCCTGTCTTTATCCTGTAAAAGGTCTGTAACAATCAAACAGTGAAAGAACTGACTGTTAAGTTACCTCCATTTTGGTTAATCGGCCTTTACCTATTCCTGTATGTAGGCTAGGGTAGTTTTAGAGCACCGAGCTGATATGCAAAAACAGCAATCATGTAATTTTTAAAACTCAATCTGGGATTAAAAGGAAATTAGGTAAGCAACTAACTATGTTTTGTTAAAGATTTATAGGAGCATGGTGATCTGCCCGAGGACAAATAATTTCCCAACCTTTTGAGACCATTGCTTGTGCGCAGATGTGGGCAGTTGTTGGTCATCTCTTGACTGTAAGTCCTTTCTCTTCCTCCTGCCCTTAACATAAAAAGAGCCTGAAATGTGTACTGATCTAAGATGATAATTTAGGATGCTAATTCACCATCTTCTCATTTTTCTGGCTCTCTGAATAAACCTGCTGGTTCTCCCACCAACTCTTATCTCTTGCATTTGGCTTTGAAGTGCCAAATCGCAGAACCTAGGTCCAGTTACAATTTAATGGCATACAACATGGGACTGTATGCCTTGAGTTTTCCAGCCTGCTGTGCTTCCAATGGACCAAGCAATTGACCACAGAGGCGTGCCAAGGCCTAACCATTCATGCTATCGGGCAAATCGGAAACTGTTCATGAATGTCTGCTGCTCATGACTAGGGACATAACAGCAGCTGTCAAGAACATTTTGCCTTAGGAATTCTCCCTGCCTTCTCGTTCGTGTCATCAGCTGCCTGCAACGCCTTGTTGGTATAAGGAAATGGCAGTGTCTGGTGGAGTCAACAGGCTCCAAGACTGGGTAAATCACTCTAGTATGCACAACTGGTAAGTGTCTCTCCTTCCATTTAGGCTTTTCCATGGAAGGAGCTACTCTGTGTATTTGATTGGGGTATGCTGTTGCAGAAAGGAATCATTGTTGAACTTTTACCTAATTTGAGAATCGGTCATTTGCATTTAAGTCAGTTGTTTGTGTGGGCCCTGGACTTACATGTTTAAAAACATGGGAAAGTTCAAAGGCATGTCAGGTTTTCTTGAACTCCAATTGATTACATATTATGGCCTACTTTTATATACATTTTAAAACTAATGGACAAAAAGAAAAATTAGAGCTCAAATGTTTAATCTGCAATTATAGTTATGTAGATTCTTCTAAATGTCTCTATTTCTCTCTTTTCTTTTCTGCTTACTTTAAATCCACTGTTATTAAGCTACTGATGTTAAGATAAAACTCAGTAATTCAAAGTTACTTGAAAATTTTGTTTTTCTTGTATAGTTTATCTGGTTCTAGCTAATATATAAACACTAAAACTAAAAAAAAAAAAAAAAAAAAAAAAGGTAAAGGAGGTTTTTAAAATGAAACTGCCATAGAAACCATTTTACCCATAATTTTAGTTTATAGCCTTCACTTGATTACCTATAATGGCAAACCAAGTTTAACCATATAAACAGGTACGAATTTTCTCAAAAATACCATTGGATCTAGCTATCTCATGTAAACCTGTGAATTGCTATCTCATTGCTAAGTTCCAAGGGAAAAAAAATAAACTCCTTATTTGGATGTGTATATATGCATTTAGATATGTTTATATGTATATATATGCATCATTTTATTTGCATTCTACATAGTACCAAATTGACATACAAATAAAAAAGCATATATAAATTAAGTCCAAATGCTTTTCAAGTTCACAAGAATACATTGAATTTTTTTCTTTTTCTTTTTCCTTTTTTTTTGCAGAGAGCAATTTATTGGGCAGAGAGTGAAGTACAGTGAGTTCCCACACTATTGTGAGAGGGGATCCCAGAGAGGTAAATCCCTGAATCTTTAATAAATAAGATGATATTTAAATTATTGGTAAAATAAAAAATTTTTTAATATATTCAAAATTGTTAGTGTATATTTTTGTCTGCATTTACTGATTATTTAATATTTGCCTCTGCTAGGGTGTCAAGGTTTGGCACAAATATTACAAATTATAAACCCAGCCAAAACCAGAATAATCTTTGTGTGCTCTTTTTGACAAGAACACTTTAGAATTGTGGCTCAATGAAAATAACTGAATCTTCTGAGTTACGGGCAACAGGCCTATGCATTTAACTTTAAGGCTCTTAGGAAAACAACTGATGATCATAGGCTTTAAAAATGGTGAACAGGGAAATAACTGTAAATAATGACTAGCTCTTTCTAGTAACTCAATTTTCAGAAAAATGCTAGAGAAACTATTCAAAAATTGAGTACATGTAAGTGGGATTAATGCTTGTAGGTAACTTTTTGTATAATTTAAGGCCTTAAAATTATTTTGAATTGAATAGTAAATGCTCATTGTATGTCTGGGTCATTTCCAATTAAGAAAGGGTTATAAAGGTGAGAAATATGCTTTTAAAAATTGTGGCATTGTTTTATCTATAAAACGCTAACATCTCATAAACACTTCAGAATTTCTTACTTCCTAGGTTTTTATCAACAGTTAAGGTTACTAAGAATAATAATTGTAGCTAATATGTAATTCTATAAATTATGTTCTTATTGAGAAAAAGAATAATGGTATATAATTTGAAAGTTATATAAAAGTTATTTGAAAAATAAGGTAAAAGGGAACCGATAAGTAGAAGAGTTAGATGTGAAAAAAGCTGTGGCAATAAAGCTGTATTTTTGGTAAGAAAGATTATAAAGAAAAGAGAATACTTTTGTATGAAAAGGAATCTTGTATGGTAAATTTTTATCCTAAATAAAGCGACTAGCTATTTTAAAAAGAGGAAATATAGGATGAATCAGAACACCCAACCAAATTGTATATGATAGTCTTTGTAAGTTATATTATGGTTCGTGAAAGGTATTTTATTAATAAATGTTGTATATGATTAAGCTGCTTATAATTAAAGATAAACTATTTATGATGGTATTATTATGTTAAAATAAGTTTCCTTAAGGTGTTGATTTGTTAATAAAATTATGAGAAATTTTAATTTTTAATTTTATAACAATTATTTTGAAAACTTCTCAGATTCATATCTCAGAAGTTCAATGTTTATGTGTCTCTTTGCTTTCAGCTTTTTCTCCCCCTCAGAAAGCTGAGATAATAACTATCTTTAACATTTATGTCAGTTTCAGCAACTTTTTTTCTCTGGTCCTAACTATTGCTGTGGCCGGATGCTGAAATAGTTTATCCTGAAGGACTAGAAAAAAAAACAACGTTTTCCTCCATTATAACTTGATTCCATACTCTTGCTTTTGTTATGGCTGGAGTTTTCAATCTAGTCAGAAAACTCATGCTGTTACAAAAACCACGTATTTCCCTGCCATAGTCATACCTTTTAACATACTTTTCCTACACCTGATTAAATTTGAGTATTCATTTCATCAGGTTTGACTTCTGTGTTATCTAAATAGGCTTCCCATAAGTAGAAGCACTCACACTGCAGAAAGTTTTCTATTGACTTTTTGATAACCAGCTTAAAAAGCAAGATTTTACATTTTATTAAGCTAATTACTACATTGTCTTTATTAGGTTTTTGATTACTTAGGAAAACTGAGATTTAAAATGTTTATGCTTTTACATTCATGTAGCTTTCTGCATGGCCTTTAAGATCTTTTAACTATAACTCAGTTAAATGAATGACTATTGTTTTATAATAACCAATGATTTTGTTTTGATTAAATGTTTTCAGCCTTGTAATATCTTTATAAATATCTTCAAAACCAAAATTCTAAACTAAGCCTTTGAATTATTACAAAGTTATAAAAATTCGTCACTACAAGGTTGTAGACCCTTTTTACAACTTCCAGTCAGGACATGGACTCCAGTATCACCACCTCCAACCCCTTCAAAGGGTATCAGGTGCCCTTAATAAATTCGGTGCTATTAAGTTACAGGGTTTTGACTTCTGGGTATACGTATCTCTTCTAAAAAGACACAGGCTGCTGCTAACATATGAATGCTACCCCCAAAATTTACCAAATCTGTGTCTTCAGGCCGAGGAAAGAGTGACAATCAAAATAAACTGCTTTAATGAGACACGGGGACAGAACTGTATGTAAAAACAAGAAGACTCATTTAATAATTTTGCTTTTATCTAAATTCTTTATGCTAAAAAAAATGAAATGTTTAGCTACCTGTGAGCTTCCTTTTCCTGTCTCATCAAAACAAGACAGGGCTTATGACCTTTTTGTTTAAAATGTAGCTAATTCCTTATGGTTTTTGCATTCTACAATCAATAAAACCATTTTTTTCTTTTTGAACTATTTATAGCTTACAGAAATTGTATAAAACAACAAAGATTATTTTTCTCAATCTAATATCTTCAGAATTAAAAACTGTTCAGTTCTACTGGGCTAATCTGTTTTGTATTGCCAACATGCCACTGTTAAAGCTATCCATTATTAATCACCCTCCTTCCAAACCCAGGGACTTCTCAGAAGAGGTGGGTGCATGAGATTGTAAGGGCCAGTTCAGTGTGATAAAATTAGTTTAGACACTCCAAATCAAATATGGGTGCACAGATGCCTAAACAGCTAATGTCTCAACACATAGAACTAGGTCAATTTTATAACCTTGCTTTCTGGCTTTTGGTTTTTGGCTCTTATGTTAGTTTAAAAGGTTCTAAGGATTAATGAGCACCTGGTCACCTCCATTCCCGTTTGGGTTAGAATGATTCATTGTCTGTCAGTCTTTTGACTCTAAGTCAGTTAGCAATAGGAATTCGAACAATGGACGGGATGGACTGGGGCAATGATATGTGACAAATTAAAAGTTTTTTGTTGATATTGCCTCCGGAATATCAACAAAAATAGGTGATATAGACTAAAGAAAGAAAATCCTAGACCCCACGGATGAAATGAGTTCTTCACTTTTCCCAAGAAAACTGAAACCTTAAAAACTCCCAGTCATGTCAGGTATAATGGCTCACACCTGTAATCCCAGCACTTTGGGAGACTGAGGCAGGCGGATCACTTGAGGCCAGGAGTTTGAGACCAGCCTGGCCAAGATAATGAGACCCTGTTTCTACTAAAAATACAAAACTTTCCTGGCACTTGCCTGTGGTCCCAGCTATTTAGGAGGCTGAGACACAAGAATTACTTGAAGCCAGGAGGCGGAGGTTGCAGTGAGCTGAGATCACAACACTGCACTCCAGCCTGGGAAACAGAGTGAGACACTGTCTCAAAAACTAAAACAAAAACAACAAAACAAACAAACTTTGATCCCATCTATGATGGGATGGGAGGTCAGACACGCCTTGTTCTACTCCTGCCCTTCTATGGTTTAGGCACAACAACTGACCAGCGTTATTGTTAAAATAGAGATTATAAGACTGACAGAATGAACTTTTTATGATGATAAGATAGCAAATTATAAACAAAACCTAAGTCCATGAACTTTTTATGATGATAAGATAGCTAATTATAAACAAAACCTAAGTCCAGTGAGGTGAGGGTTAAGTCCACTTAAAGAATAAACTATGTTCTAACTGCCTGGAGGTTTTTCTTTTTTCTCTAAGAGGTGAACAAGTGCTGGCTTCATAATAAGCAATAAAACAATTTGTACCTCTATCAGATCCTGACTAACTGACCCCAAGCCCCTGTTCCACTAGTGAAAAGCTACAGCTGTTATTAAATAAGAGACTGATTATGGTAACTTTCTCCTGATATAAAGACCACTGACGATAGACAAGTTCAGAGTGGCTTACAGAAATTGTGCATTTGTGGGCCATTGTGTCTTTAAAGGACCTTTTGATATATAGGGCTGAATTGTAATTCGTGTAAATATTAAGTCTTCATTCCAAGGTGAATATGAGCTGCATGGTGCACACAGGCTTTTTCAATATGTATGTGTCAAGACCACTTTTATAAATATTCATAACTCCTCTTATAACCTATTAAATATATATGTTTAGTCAACCTGTCATCATATTCCCATAGGAGCCCTTTGTGTATAATTGACAGTGGGTATATTAGTCTCTTCTCACACTGTTAATAAAGACATGCCCAAGACTAGTAATTTATAAAGAAAAAGAGGGTTAATGGACCCACAGTTCCACATAGCTGAGGAGGCCTCAAAATCATTGCAGAAGGCAAAGGAGGAGCAAAGGCATGTCTTACATAATGGAAGGCAAGAGCTTGTGCAGGGGAACTCCCATTTATAAAACCATCAGATCTCGTGAGACTTAGTCAAAACCATGAGAACAGTATGGGGCAAACTCTCCATCATTCAATGATCTCCACCTGCCCCCACCCTTGACATGTGGGAATTATTATAATTTAAGGTGAGATCTGGGTGGGGACGTATCCAAACCATATCATTCAGCCCTGGCCCCTCTCAAATCTCATGTCCCCACATTTCAAAACCAGTCATGCCTTCTCAACAGTCCCCCAAAGTCTTAAGTCATTCCAGCATTAACTCAAAAAGTCCACAGTCCAAAGTCTCATCTGAGACAAAGTAAGTCCATTGAGCCTATGAGCCTGTAAAATTGAAAGCAAGTTAGTCACTTCCTAGATACAATGGGAATACAGGCATTGGGTAAATACAACCATTGCAAATGGGATAAATTGACCAAAACAAAGAAACTACAGGCCCCATGCAAGTTTGCAATCCAATGGATCAGTCAAATCATAAAGCTCCAAAATTATCTCCTGTGACTCTGTGTCTCACATTCAGGTCATGCCAGTGCAAGAGGGGCCTTCCATATCCTTGGGCAGCTCCACTCCTGTGGCTTTACAGGCTATAGCCACCCTCTCATATGGTTTCATGGACTGGTTTTGAGTGTCTGGTTTTTATGACTGCGTGGTACAAGCTATCAGTGGATCCACCATTCTGGGGTCTGGAGAATGTTGACCATCTTCTCACAGCTCCACTAAGCAGTACGCAGTGGGGACTATGTATAGGCTCTGACCCCACACTTCCCTTCTGCACTGCCCTAGCAGAGATTCTCCATGAGACTTCTGCAGCAGACTTCTGCTTACACATCCAGGTGTTTCTACACATCCTCTGAAATCTAGGCAGAGGTCCCCAAACCTCAAATCTTGACTTATGTACGCCTGCACCACAGGCCCAACACCATGTGTAAGCCTCAAGGGTTTGGGGCTTACATCCTCTGAAACAATGGCCTGAGTTCTACACTGGCCCCTTTTAGCCACAGCTGGAATGCAGGGCACAAAGTCACAAGATGGCACAAAGCAGCAAGGCTCTGGGCCCAATATACAAAACCATTTTTTCCTCCTAGGTCTCCAAGTCTGTGATGGGAGGGCCTGCCATGAAGACCTATGACATGCCCCAGACACTTTTTCCCCCATTGTCTTGGAGATTAACATTTTGTTTCTGACTACTTATGCAAATTTCTGCAGCCAGCTTGAATTTCTCAGAAAGTGGGTTTTTCTTTTTTATTATATCACTAGGCTGCAAATTTTCCAAACATTTATGCTCTGCTTCCTTTTAAACATAAGTTCCAATTCCTAAGCATATCTTTCTGAATACCTAAAACTGAATGCTCTTAACAGCACCTAAGTCACCTCTTAAATGCTTTGCTACTTAGAAATTTCTTCTGACAGATGTCTTAAATTATCTCCCTCCAGTTCACATTTCCATAAATCTCTAAGTCAAGGGCAAAATGCCGCAGGTCTCTTTAATAAAACATGCAAGAGTTACCTTTACTCCATTTCACAACAAGTTCCTCATCTCCATTGGAGACCACCTCAGCCTGAATTTTATTGTCCACATCACTATCAGCATTTTGGTCAAATCATTCAACGAGTCTCTAGGAAGTTTCAAACTTTCCCACATCTTCCTGTCTTCTTCTGAGCCCTCCAGACTGTTCCAACTTCTGCCCATTAGCCAGTTAAAAAGTCACTTCCACATTTTTCGGTATCTTTACAGCAGCATTCCACTTTACGGATACTAATTTACTGTATTAGTCTGTTCTGACGCTGCTGACAACAACATACCTGAGACTGGATAATTAATGTAGGAAAGAGGTTTAATGGCCTCAAAGTTCCACATGGCTGAGGAGGTCTCACAATCATGGCAGAAGGCAAAGGAGAAGCAAAGGCACATCTTACACGGTAGCAGGCAAGAGCTTGTGCAAGGAAACTCATATTTATAAAATCATCAGATCTCATGAAACTTATTCACTACCATGAGAACAGAATGGGAGAACTGCCTCTATGATTCAATTATCTCCACCTGACCCCACCCTTGATATGTAGGGATTACTATAATTTAATGTGAGATGTGAGTGAGGACACAGCCAAACTGTATCAGTGGGAAACAAACTTATTGACTTTCTTATTGACATAGGTGCTATGTATTCTGTAATTAATGACTGTCTATACCCTGATTTGATAAAGAGGATAATGGATACAAGAATGCCAGAAAAAACTGTGACTTACTTTTTCCTACAATCTTTAGATTGTCATTTTGGAGAACATAATTGATGAAAAAAACTGATAAGGTAAATCATGTCCTAAAAAAAAAAAGCATTGCCAAAATATGTCAATAAACTAATTTGACTTGGGATAGGTGTTTCCAGTTGCTTTGCTGTGGATTAGAATCGCTCCCCAAAATAGGCTCAAATTGAGTTCCTTTGAAATATTATATGATAGGTCATTCCAGATTTCTACCCTGGTGAGAAAACCAACTGATGTGTTAAGAACATTAACAACTGCCAAATATGTTAAGACACAGGGCACTATACTAACTTCTGTTCATGTTTGTTTCTTGCAAGACCACTCATCCCATAGCCCTACATCTGTTTTGACTGGGAAATTGAGTCTTCCTAAACATATAGAGAAAAACAAGAATCTGGCATCCAGTTGGTGTTCAAGTCCTTGATTTCATTCCATAGTCGCCCTCTATTGACCTTTTGCATCAGGAAGTAGCCTGATGAAAGACAGCATCCCATTTCCAGGGTACCACAAGATAGTGGAATGAGCCTTTGGCCAGTGGGGAGTTGTAACAGTGAACTTGCAAAGGAACTAACATAACTAACTTCATTTTTGTTTAAGGTCCTTTGCCCATTCCTGCACATAAGCTAGTATAAATTTAGAACACTGAGACAGCATCATGTCATTTCTAAAATGAACTCTGGGATTAAAGAGAAAGTATGTAAGCAACTCACTATTTTTTTCTTAATATTTACAGAATTGTGACCTGACCACGGACAAAGAAGTTCCTAATCTCAGATCCTCACATGTACTCAGATGTGTGTGGTCATTGATTACCTCTTGATCACAACCTCTTTTTCTACTCCCTCCCCTTAACAAAAAATGAGTCTGAAATATGTACTAACTTAAGAAGCTATGTTAGGACACTAATCCACCATTTTCATGGCTTGCTGAATAAACCTGTTTCTCCTTCCACCAACTCTCATCTCTTGTGTTTGGCTTTCAAGTTATGAGCAGCCAAACCTGGGTGAGGTTACACTGAGATGCTCCTTTGAATATCTTCAGAAACACTGAGATGGCTGCTTGAACTGATAATAGGGTGAGAAGGGATGGAATGTTCAGGGAGAGAAAGGAGCAAGTTAAAATTTCCTGAGACACAAAGGTGCTTGTTATGCTTGAAAACCAGAGAGAAGGCATTGTGGCACAGGCTCACAATTTAGAATTCAATTCTAAGACCAGTAGGATGCCAGCCACTATTGATGGGTGTTAAGTATGTGACATAGCCTTAAATCACCTCCCTGTCCTGTCTTTATCCTGTAAAAGCTCTTGAATTGTCAATGATCCCTTTCTAAATGTAACATTCCAAATCTTAGTGCAGTACTGCCAGGTTTTTTCTGGGCATAGCAACACTGAATGTGATTCTCACCGTCTTACATTTACAATGTTGAAATTGTGAGATAAGTCTTTTCCTATTAATTTTTTTCTAGTTTGCCATAGTAGATACTTGAGATAATTTTGGATTCTGATTATTTTATGTTTTGAAATTCAGTTAGTTTCTCTCATCAGCTTCTTACTACCTGCTGATGTTTCTTATTGATATTTTAAATCACTGATTACAGAAAAAAAGTTGAATGAGATGTTTTTAAAGACAAGTTCTAGAGATATTGCTTTAAAGTATCCAGTGTACTAACGTTGATCACTAATTCAATAATCTTTTGGCAAAGCCATTCAAAAAGTTGGACAGTCATCAATTTATATTACAACAAAGTCACTTCTCTTCACTTCTTTTTTTTTTCTTTTTTGAAGAATAAAAGAGAGAAAGAAAGAGAGAGGGGAAGTTTTTATTTTTTTAAGAGAAAGAAAGAAGTAGAATAAAAGAGAAAAAAGAAAGAGAAAGAGGGAGAGAGAACGAGAATCTTGCTCTATTGCTCAGGATTTCATTTAAATCTATGAAATGCTTATGCAATTACTAAAAAGTGATTTATTTCCTATTATGTGATCACTTTTAGAATAGGTATGATATAATATTGAAAAAAATATATGTTTTGTGGATATGGGGTGGTAGGTTTTGGAAATATTTATTAAATTTGCTTGTTCCAGGTCTGAGTTCAAATTCGTTTTTTTGTTTGTTTGTTTGTTTGTTTGTTTTTTGCTCTCCATTAGGTTAGTAGATCTACCTCCATTCCTTTATGTTAAGTCTTTGTGTATCCTTGCCTATAAGAAAGATCTGAATACAGCGTACCTATGGGTCTTAACTTTTTATTCAGTTTGTCTAACTGTATCTTTTGATTGGGGCATTTAATCCCTTTAAGTTTAGGCTTAATATTGATATATGTGAATTTAATATTGTTATTTAAGGCTAACTAGCTGTTTGCTCGTTAGTTGATGTAAATTCTTCATTGTTGTAATACCCTTCACTTTTTGATAAGTTTTTAGGATAACTGATGCTTGTTGTTCGTTTCTGTATATAGTGCTTCTTTCAGAAGTTGTTGCAAAACAGGCCTGGTGGTAATGAAGTCTCTGAGTTCTTGCTTGTTCGCAAAAAAATTTATTTTTCCTTGGCTTGTAAAACTTAGTTTGGCTGGATATGTGATTCTGGGTTGAAGGTTTTTTCTTTAAGGATGTTAAATATTAACCCCCACTCTCTTCAGGCTTGTAGAGTTTCTACTGAGAGATGCTGTGAGTCTGATAGGCTTCCCTTTATGGGTAACCTGGCCTTTCTCTCTGGCTGCCCTTAGTATTTTCTCCTTTATTTCAATCTGAGTAAATCTGACAATTATGTGTCTTGGGGTTGGTCTTCTTGAGGAATATCTTTGTGGGGTTCTCTGTATTGCCTGGAGTTGAGTATTGTCATGCCTTGCTAGTTTAGGAAAA
>PVKP010019073.1:0-17235 GCA_004027715.1 Plecturocebus donacophilus | reverse complement strand
CAATATCCTGAAAAATATTTTCCAACTTGGATTCATTCTCTTCATCACTTTCAGGTATACCTAGTAAGCATAAATTAGATCTTTTCACATAGTCCCATATTACTTGGAGATTTTGTTCATTCCTTTTTATGCTTTTTTCTCTGATCTTGTCCTCTAATTTCATTTCATTAAGTTGGTCTTTGACCTCTAATATCCTTTCTTCTACTTGATCAATTCGACTGTTAAAGCTTGTGCATACTTCATGGATTTCTCGTATTGTGTTTTTCAGCTCCATTAATTCGTTTATGTTCTTCTCTAAATTGTCCATTCTCGTTAGCATTTCATCAAACCTTTTTTCAAAGTTATTAGTTTCTTTGCATTGGTTTAGAACATATTCTTTTAGCTCACAGAAGTTTCTTATTATCCACCTTCTGAAGCCTAATTCTGATGATTCTTCACGCTCGTTTTCCATCAAACCTTGTTCCGTTACTGATGAGGAACCAGCGTCCTCTGTAGAAGGAGAGACTTTCTGATTTTGAGTGTTCTCAGTTTTTTTATGGTGGCTTCTTGGCATCTTTATGGTTTTATCCATCTGTCGTCTTTGTAATTACCCACTTTCAAATTAGGTCTCTGAGTGGACATCCAGCTTGTTAATTCCCAGCTCCGGAATCTGTGTAATTTTCACTGTGGCAACCCACAATGCTAGCTAAAACAACAGTGTTGAAATTCGCGGTGCTTTTCTGCCCGGGGGTCTCCAGTCTGACTTCCCTCTTCAACTCCTTTTTCAATCAGCTGGATGGACTGCTGTGCCTTCACAGAGCTCCAAACATCATCCAAAACGAGACTCAGTCCCGTTTACTCCGCACCAAGAGCCGCCGAGCTGAAGCACCGGCAAAAAAGCCACACCAGCTGAAAAGGTCGCGCTGGTGACCTGTGGGGCTCCTCCGCTGGGAATGTCCTGGTCCGTGGGCAGCAAAAATTTATCGGTAATTGTGGCGTCCACTGGCTCTCTGTGCTTTTACTGGGAGCTGCAATCCTGAGCTGCTAGTTATCGGCCATCTTGGATCTCTCTCCTCTTCACTTCTTTTTTAAAGACATCATAAGGACAGTTGATGGAATTTACCACCTTGTATAATTATGTTAATATGTTTTCAATATCCTTTTATGTCTCTTTTTTTTCCTTTTTTTATTGCATTTTAGGTTTTGGGGTACATGTGAATAACATACAAGATTGTTGCACAGGTACACACGTGGCGGTGTGATTTGCTGCCTTCCTCCCCATCACCTATATCTGGCATTTCTCCCCATGCTATCTCTCCCCAACTCCCCACCCCCTGCTGTCCCTCCCCTATTTCCCACTGACAGACCTAAGTGTGTGTAATGCTCCCCTCCCTGTGCCCATGTGTTCTCACTGTTCAACACCCACCTATGAGTGAGAACATGTGGTGTTTAATTTTCTGTTCTTGTGTCAGTTTGCTGAGATTGATGGTTTCTGGGTTCATCCATGTCCCTACAAAGGACAAGAACTCATTGTTTTTTATGGCTGCATAGCATTCCATGGTGTATACGTGCCACATTTTTCCTGTCCAGTGTATCATTGATGGGCATTTGGGTTGGTTCCAGGTCTTTGCTATTGTAAACAGTGCTGCAATGAACAGTGCTGCATGTGTCCTTATAGTAGAACGATTTATAACCCTTTGGATATATACCCAGTAATGGGACTGCTGGGTCAAATGGAATTTCTATTTATAGGTCCTTGAGGAATCACCACACGGTTTTCCACAATGGTCGAACTAATTTACACTCCCACCAACAGTGTAAAAGTGTTCCTATTTCTCCACATCCTCTCCAGCATCTGTTGTCTCTAGATTTTTTAATGATCACCATTCTAACTGGTGTAAGATGGTATCTCAATGTAGTTTTGATTTGCATTTCTCTAATGACCAGCGATGATGAGCATTTTTTCATATGTTTGTTGGCCTCATGTATGTCTTCTTTTGTGAAGTGTCTGTTCATATCCTTTGCCCACTTTTGAATGGACTTATTTGTTTTTTTCTTGTAAATCTGTTATAGTTCTTTGTAGATTCTGGATATTAGCCCTTTGTCAGATGGGTAGATTGCAAAAATTTTTTCCCATTCTGTTGGTTGCCGATTCAGTCTAATGACTGTGTCTTTTGCTGTGCAGAAGCTGTGGAGTTTGATTAGGTCCCATATGTCTATTTTGGCTTTTGTTGCCAATGCTTTTGGTGTTTTGGTCATGAAGTCCTTGCCTACGCCTATGTCCTGAATGGTTTTGCCTAGGTTTTCTTCTAAGATTTTTATAGTGTTAGGTCTTATGTTTATGTCTTTAATCCATCTGGAGTTAATTTTAGTGTAAGGTGTCGGGAAGGGGTCCAGTTCCTGCTTTCTGCACATGGCTAGCCAGTTTTCCCAACACTGTTTACTAAATGGGGACTCCTTTCCCTATTGCTTGTTTTTGTCAGGTTTGTCAAAGATCAGATGGTTGTAGATGTGTGGCGTTGCCTCCAAGGCCTCTGTTCTCTTCCATTGGTCTATATCTCTGTTTTGGTACCAGTACCACGCTGTTTTGATTACTGTAGCCTTGTAGTATAGTTTGAAGTCTGGTAGTGTGATGCCTCCCACTTTGTTCTTTTTACTTAGAATTGACTTGGCTATGCAGGCTCTCTTTTGGTTCCATATGAAGTTTAAGATGATTTTTTCCAGTTCTGTGAAGAAGGTCATTGGTAGCTTGATGGAGATAGCATTGAATCTGTAAATTACTTTGGGCAGTATGGCCATTTTCACGATATTGATTCTTCCTAACCATGAACATGGAATGTTTCTTCATCTATTTGTGTCCTCTCTTATTTCGTTGAGCAGTGGTTTGTAGTTCTCCTTTAAGAGGTCCTTTACATTCCTTGTTAGTTGTATTCCTAGGTTATTTTATACTCTTTGTAACAATTGTGAATGGCAGTTTGTTCTTGATTTGGTTCTCTTTAAGTCTGTTATTGGTGTATAGGAATGCTTGTGATTATTGCACATTGATTTTGTATTCTGAGACTTTGCTGAAGTTGCTTATCAGTTTCAGGAGATTTTGGGCTGAGACAATGGGGTCTTGTAAATATACAATCATGTCATCTGCATATAGAGATAATTTGACTTCCTCCTTTCCTATTTGAATACCTTTTATTTCTTTTTCTTGCCTGAATGCTCTGGCTAGAACTTCCAATACTACATTGAATAGGAGTGGTGAGAGAGGGCAACCTTGTCTAGTGCCAGATTTCAAAGGGAATGCTTCCAGTTTTTGCCCATTCAGTATGATATTGGCTGTTGGTTTGTCATACTTAGCTTTTACTATTTTGAGATATGTTCCATCAATACCTAGTTTATGGAGGGTTTTTAGCATAAAGGGCTGTTGAATTTTGTCAAAGGCCTTCTCTGCATCAATTGAGATAATCATGTGGTTTTTGTCTTTGGTTCTGTTTATGTGGTGAATTACAGACTTGCGTATGTTGAACCAGCCTTGCATCCCCAGGATGAAGCCTACTTGATTGTGGTGGATAAGCTTTTTGATGTGCTGTTGCTAGCTAGGATCAAAATGGCAGGATCAAATTCACACATAACAATATTAACCCTAAATGTAAATGGGCCAAATGCCCCAATCGAAAGACACAGACTAGCAAATTGGACAAAAAGCCGAAACCTATCAGTGTACTGTATCCAGGAAATGCATCTCACATGCAAGGATATACAAAGACTCAAAATAAAGGGATGGAGGAAGATTTAACAAGCAAATGGAGAGCAAAACAAAAAAAGGCAGGAGTTGCAATTCTCGTCTCTGATAAAATAGACTTTAAAGCAACAAAGATCAAAAGAGACAAAGAAGGACATTACATAATGGTAAAAGGATCAATGCAACAAGAGGAGCTAATGATCCTAAATTTATACACACCCAATACAGGAATACCCAGATACATAAAGCAAGTTCTTAATGACTTACAAAGAGACTTAGACTCCCACACAATAATAGTGGGAGACTTTAACACCCCATTGTCAATATTAGACAGATCAATGAGACAGAAAATTAACAAGGATATCCAGGACTTGAATTCAGACCTGGAACAAGCAAACCTAATAGACATTTACAGAACTCTGCACCCTAAATCCACAGAATATACATTCTTCTCAGCACCACATCACACCTACTCTAAAATTGAGCACATAATAGGAAGTAAATCACTCCTCAGCAAATGCAGAAGAATGGAAATCATAACAAACACTCTCTCAGACCACAGTGCAATTAAGTTAGAGCTCAGAATTCAGAAACTAACTCAGAACTGCACAGCTTCATGAAAACTGAACAACTGGCTCTTGAATGTTGACTGGATAAACGATGAAATGAAGGCAGTAATAAAGATGTTCTTCGAAACCAATGAGAACGAAGACACAACATATCAGAATCTCTGGGACACATTAAAGCAGTGTCTAGAGGAAAATATAGAGCAATAAGTGCCCACATGAGAAGCAAGGAAATATCTAAATTCGACACCCTATAGTCAAAATTGAAAAAGCTAGAGGAGCAAGATCAAAAATACTCAAAACCTAGCAGAAGACAAGAAATAACTAAGATCAGAGCAGAACTGAAGGAGATAGAGACACAAAAAAACCCTTCAAAAAATCAATAAATCCAGGAGCTGGTTTTTCGAAAAAATCAACAAAATAGACCATTAGCCAGATTAATAAAAAAGAAAAGAGAGAAGAATCAAATAGATGCAATAAAAAATGATAAATGGGATATCACCACAGATTCCACAGAAATGCAAACCATCATCAGAGATTATTACAAACAACTGTATGCACATAAACTAGTAAACCTGAAAGAAATGGATAAATTCCTGGACACTTGCCTCCTCCCAAGCCTAAACCAGGAAGAAGTAGAAACCCTGAATAGACCAATAACAAGGTCTGAAGTTGAGGCAGCAATTAAAAGCCTACCACTCAAAAAAAGCCCAGGTCCAGATGGGTTCATAGCCAAATTCTACCAGGCATACAAAGAGGAGCTGGTACCATTTCTTCTGAAACTATTCCAAACAATCCAAAAAGAGGGAATCCTTCCCAAATCATTTTATGAGACCAACATCATCCTGATACCAAAACCTGGCAGAGACTCAGCAAGAAAAGAAAACTTCAGGCCAATATCCATGATGAACATAGATGCAAAAATCTTCAATAAAATACTGGCAAACCGATTGCAACAGCACATCAAAAAGTCTTCTTTAGTAAGATGTGAATCTAATAGAAGTGTTTTAACATTTATGATATAACTAATTCTGGGGGAGAAATGTAGTCTGTCAGGGAACATCTTCAAAGGAAGCTTCCTTAAAACTGAGTTATTCCTTCTGATAGTCTATCTGAATATTTACTTGTGACAGTCACAAGGTATGCTACTCACATCTCTTTATGAGCTATTTCTGTAAGGAATCACCCTGCAGACTGAGACAAGTATTTCCCACACTGAGGTCATGTTTCTCAGCCATTAACTAATCATTAGCAGAGTCTAGAACTTCACCGTTTTTACTTAGCAAAGGACTTGGGAAGTCTTTGAGTATTCCCTATCATTATGCCCCAAATGTTCTCAGAGCTATACTACACTCTGATGTTCCTTCTATATAAAATTCTCCCTCTCCATCATTTCTTTTACAGGTGTCATCTCTACATTGAAGCCTGAAGTTTCTCTTTGACTACTAATTGCTTGCCGCCTTTTATCCTTCACAGGAATTTCCTTATAAAAGTTATCTTTCACTTCAAATTCTGCCTTGCTGTGTGCCTGTAGGAGAACTCAGACTGATACAGGTATCTTCTAAAAGCCTATCACAATTTAGACGACCATGCCTCCCAGATATGCTTAATCTAATCATTGCTAGAACAGTAAGCCTCTCATTTATCAAACTGTCTTTCAGCTATTTTTTCCCACTCTTTTCTATTAATGTGATCAAATAATCCCCCTACACATGCCCTTTCTTCCAAGCCCTTCCGCTGTGGCCTCTGGATCCCCTAAAAGATGATGATACAATTTTCCTACACTGCAAATGCTTCTCAAATATTTATATCATCTCTTTTACTGAAATGCAGCCAGACAGCACTGCTTTTTCTACTGGCACCTGCAGTGCTAGCTATTTTTTTTTTTTACATAAATTGAGAGGACAATTGTAGATCTTGTTCCTCACTTAAATTTTAGAACACCAACTCTCTACTCCCTTGAAAAAAATCCTACTTGCCTGATTTTTTGCAACAACCAGATATATTCAGCTTCTCTTTTCCTCCTCTACAGACTTCCTAGTCTCATCCTTTGGCTTCAATGAGTAACCCTGCTGATTCAAAGAAACTTCAGTTATTCAACTGGTTCACAGTTTTTCTTTCCCTGTCAACTCCAGTGATTATCACTGAAGCCATAGTTATCTGTCTCAGTCAGTGTTGTATTGCTATAAGGGAATACCTGAGGCTGAGTAAATTCTCAAGAAGAAAGGGCTTATTTGGTTCATGATTCTGATGGCTGAAAAGTTTCAGATTGGGAAACTATATCTGGCTTCTTCCACTCATTGGGAAATGTGAAGGGGAGCTGGTTTGTACAGAGATCACATGGAGAGAAAGTGAGAGAGATCGAGAGAGAGGAGAGCAGGGTACCAGGCTTTATAATAACCGGCTCTTGGCAAGAACAAATAGAATAGAACTCACTCGACACCCCCGCATGGAAGGCATTACTATACTCAGGAGGGATCCACGTCCATGACCCAGACAGCTCCCATTAAGCCTCACCTCCAGGAGTAGATATAAAATTTGAACATGAGGTTTGGCAGAGACAAACCTCCAAACCACAGCAACATCTTTGTAAATGATCCCACCAATACTCTTGTCTCAGGTTATTCACCTCTTTATTATTAATCATCAATGACCTTCTTTCCTCCTCTTTCCAAAACATCATATGTCACACTCAATTCCAAATACACTTTATAGAATTTATTACCATCAAATTCTAAGTATTGTCAAATTATTGAATGCATGCCTATTCTAGCACCATAATTTCCTGTCTTTCCTTTTTACTTACTTAAGTAATTCTAGTTAAATATTTTGAACATTTCAAAATGTTCAAATGACCTTTACACAATGTTACTGATTTCTATCTATCAAGAAATGCCTATCTTCACTTTTCATTTTAGCTAGGTTAATCTGTGATTCATCATTTTGACCACACCAAGTAACATAATCTGGCAGACTGGATTTACTTTACTTTAAAATTATGATTCTATGTTTCAAATAAACACTCAACACAATTTGGCAATCCCAGTGCCATGTTTTTTAAGAAAGTTTACATTTCCTATCAGACTCTCCCAATTTCTACTCTCCATCAATATATCAAATGAGGACATCAATGTAAATTTTAATTAGATTAAAATATATGACAGGCATATCTTTAGCTTGCTTTCTTAATTAAAATATTGACAGTGCCCATTTTTACCTTTATCCATCTGATATGGTTTGGCTCTGTATTCTCACCCAAATCTCATGGTGAATTTTAATTCCTAGTGTTGGGGGAAGGACCTGGTGGGAGGTTATTGGATTATGGGAGTGGATTTCCCCCTTGCTGTTCTTATAACAGTGAGTGAGTTTTCAGGAGCTCTGATGGTTTAAAAACGTGTAGTACTTCCCCCATCCCTCTCTGTCTCTCCTGCTCTGCCACATAAGATGTATTTTCTTCCACTTTGCCTTCTGCCATGATTGTAACTTTCCTGAGGCCTCTCAACCATGCTTCCTTTACAGCCTGTGAAACTGTGGGTCAATTAAACATCTTTTCTTACTACATTGCCCAGTATCAGGTAGTTCTTTATAGCAGTGTGAGAATGAAGTAATACATCCTCCTTTCATATCTAAGGAAGTATTTCTTCAATCAAGACCACTTGCCTAATGTACATTTTTTATCTCATTCCCTCCTGCCTTTTGAAATATTTTTGAATCTTAATTTTTTTTTTTTTTGAGAAGTAGTCTTGCTATCTCACCCAGGCTGGAGTGCAGTGGGGAGATCTTGGCTCAGTGCAATCTCTGCCTCCTGGATTCAAGCAACTCTCCTGTCTCAGCCTCCAGAGTATCTAGGACTACAGGCACACACCACACCTGGCTAATTTTGTATTTTTAGTAGAGATGGGGGTTCTCCATGTTGGTCAGGCTGGTCTCAAACTCCCGACCTCAGGTGATCCACCCACCTTAGTCTCCCAAAGTGCTGGGATTACAGGCATGAGCCACCTCACCTGACTGAATCTTAAATTTATTTATATCTTTTAGTCTCCCTATTCTTCAAAATATTTTAATCAGCACAGAAATGTATGTTAATGTCTGTCATTCTAAAAGAAAAACAATGAAAGAAAGTTATTATTTGGTAAATACTTGCTTCCAGTTACTATCCAAATTTTCTACTCTTCTTTAGTGTCAAAGTTTTCAAGAGTTTTATATATACTCTATAAAAAAATCCCATATCCCATTTACTTCATGACAAGCTGCAGGGAAGCTTATGTTCCCACAAGTAGAATGAAACAACTCTTCATTTTACCAATGAGTTCTAAGTTTTCAAGGTCAGGTAGGGAGGCAGGAATATTGGGTATATAAGCAAGTATGGTGGCAGACTTATCTGGTTCTTCTAAATGAATGCAATGAAGTTCTTGTTTTCCATATTCTAATGCCATAGATGCCAAATTTAGTGAGGTGACAGCTATAGTATTTCAAGATAAGTCTGGGCATTTTATCTGGCTAATCTCTTTAGGAATGTTATACAACCAAGCTCCATTCTGTTATCTTCCCAAAGACATTTTAAACTACATAATATTTTTAAATAAATGTCTTTTAGTAAAATGAAAGCTAAAGCTTAAACTAACTGAGAAAATTTACTTGTCTTTAACTGAAAGCCCTTATTATTAGAGTTTTCAAGATGTTACACTATCCTGAGTGCTTTCTTATAACTATAGTCACATTTGGTCTCCTTCCAAATCTCTTTCTTCTCCCCCATCAGAACTATAAATGCTAGAACTCCTTATGATGTTTCTATGGTTTTTTTTTTCCTGTAGAAAAACCATTATTTTTGTAGCCTATTTTGCCTTTTACCATGCCCTTATATTCATTCTCCCTATGGTCAGAACATTTAGATAAATCTCTGAGCTCCAAATTGCTGTAACAGAATACTGTTTCAGAATTTAGCTGAAACCCCAAATTTAAGAAAAATAGACAATAGTTATCTTCATGTATCAGAGATATGCTAGATAACATTCTGCAACCATAAGTTTCATTACATAATGCCAGACTGTATTTAATAGAATGATTCATTGAAAAAGGAAAGACCTCAGTTATGAATGGGAGCCACAAGAGAAGAGCATCAAAACTTCCCCTCTCTTCCATGTTTAGAATGAAAGAAAAAAAATAATTTC
Source organism: Plecturocebus donacophilus (assembly GCA_004027715.1). Classification (NCBI taxonomy): domain Eukaryota; kingdom Metazoa; phylum Chordata; class Mammalia; order Primates; family Pitheciidae; genus Plecturocebus; species Plecturocebus donacophilus. Next base: position 7,786 of record PVKP010019073.1, on the reverse strand, counting down.
TTCCTCTTCATAAAAAATATTTGTCAAAAGGAGAGGCTGACATTGCTGTCTGGAATGTATGTTTGCTAAACTATGAAATAATGAGGAATCATTGCCCTCATAGTAGTAAAGAGCTTCTATAGTAGTAAAGAGCTCTCTTCTCTTATAAGCTATTATTAAGAAAGGAAAAAATAAAACATGAGAGCAAAAGAGCAGGGCAAATACAGAGTTGAGAAGTTGGTGAGCTAGCTATCTACTTTTTGGAGTGGAGTAATGAGGTTGAGTTAACTTATCATGAATCAAGTGGATGGGGCAAATTTAAACCATATTTAAAGAAAGTTTCATGAGAAAAATTGAGGCAGACAATAAATATTTTTAATAAACAGAAACTTTAGGTTGAACAACCAATAGTAGGAAGTGCAAAGTATATCACCATCATCAAGAAAATATAGCTTATAAGATCCTGTAGTCAGATCCTACCATTGCTGCCGCCCACAAAAACTTCACATACCTGTCTTACTGAAAAAACAGACTTTGCATGTTGGCTAGAAAGAAGGTACTAATGATGGCATTACAACAGCACAGGTCAATGTGAAACTTAGTTTCCTTTATTTTTCTAATTGCTTTTCCCTTGATCTAACCCTAGAGAATCCTGCAAAAGTAGGGGGAAATAATAAAGAGAGAAAAAAATCACCACATCCTTCTTACCCACTTTGGATGAAACCTGAGCTTGAGAAGAGGAGATGCTTTGAAAAGAAGAGATAAAGCTTTTTTAGACTTGGTGAACTTTTGTAATTAATTAATTGCATTTTATTATTTTTAATTAATTGTGAATCAAATAATATAAAATTTATATAATTATAATTTGTATTTAAAATAATTTATGATTAGGCTTGGTTAATTATAACATTGTATTTTGGAATATATGATAAGAAGTATACATTATGCTAGTAATAGTATAGAAGACTGGCATGATATAAAGTGCTGAAGAAAAAAGTAATTAAAAACAGTATATCTGGTGAAAATATTCTTTAAATTTGAAGGAGAAATAAACATTTTCTCACATCAAACAAAATCTGAGGAATTTTATGAACACCAGACCTGTTTAACAAGAAATGCTAAAGGGAGTCCTTCAATCTGAAAGAAAAGGACATTAATGAGCAATAAGAAATCATCTAAAAGTAAAAAATTCACTGGTATAGTAAGTACACAGAAAATCATAGAAAATTAAACCACTGTAATTGTGGTGTATAAACTGCTCATATCTGAATTAGAAAAACTAAAAGATGAAGTTATCAAAAATAATAGCTATGACAACTTTTCAAGTTACAGACAGTACAAACATATAAACAGAAAAACAAGAAGTTAAAAAGCAGGGACACATCAAGCTACTAATGACCTTCTTCACAGAACTGGAGAAAACTACCTTAAACTTCATATGGAACCAAAAGAGAGCCCACATAGCCAAGGAATCCTAAGCAAAAAGACCAAAGATGGATGCATCATGCTACCTGACTTCAAACTATACTACAAGACTACAGTAATCAAAGCAGCATGGTCCTGGTACCAAAACAGATATATAGACCAATGGAACAGAACAGAGGCCTCAGAGGCAATGCCACACATCCACAACCATCTGATCTTTGAAAAACCTGACACAAACAAGCAATGGGGAAAGGATTCCCTATTGAATAAATGGTGTTGGGGAAACTGGCTAGTCATGTGCAGAAAACAGAAACTGGATCCCTTCCTGACACCTTACACTAAAATTAACTCCAGATGGATTAAAGACTTAAACATAAGACCTCTAGAAGAAAACCTAGGCAAAACCATTCAGGACATAGGCATAGGCAAGGACTTCATGACTAAAACACCAAAAGCCAAAATAGACAAATGGGATCTAATTAAACTTCAGAGTTTCTGCACAGCAAAAGAAATAATCATTAGAGTGAACTGGCAACCAACAGAATGGGAAAAAACTTTTGCAATCTACCCATCTGACAAAGGGCTGTCCAGAATCTACAAAGAACTATAACAGATTTATAAGAAACAAACAAGCAAACTCATACAAAAGTGGGCAAAGGATATGAATAGACACTTTTCAAAAGAAGACGTATATGAGACCAACAAATATATGAAAAAATGCTCATCATCACTAGTCATTAGAGAAATGCAAATCAAAACCCCATTGAAATACCATCTCACACGAGTTCGAATGACAATCATTAAAATATCTGGAGATAACAGATGCTGGAAAGGATGTGGAGAAATAGGAACGCTTTTACACTGTTGGTGGGAGTGTAAATTAGTTCAACCATTGTGGAAGACAGTGTGGTGATTCCTCAGGGACCTAGAAATAGAAATTCCATTTGACCCAGCAATCTCATTACTGGGTACATACCCAAAGGTTTATAAATTGTTCTATTATAAAGACACATGCACATATATGTTCACTGTGGTACTGTTTACAATAGCAAAGACCTGGAACCAATCCAAATACCCATCGATGATGGACTGGACAGGGAAATGTGGCATATATACACCATGAAATACTATGCAGCCATAAAAAAACGATGATTTCATGTCCTTGGTAGGGACATAGATGAATCTGGAAACCATCATTTTCAGCAAACTGACACAAGAACAGAAAATCAAACACCGCATGTTCTCATTCATAGATGGGTGTTGAACAATGAGAACACATGGACACAGGGAGGGGAATATTGCACACTGGGGTGTCTTGGGGGGAGCTAGGGGAGGGACAGCTGGGAATGAGGAGGTTGGGAAGAGAGAAGATGGGGAGAAATGCTAAATACAGGTGACAGAGGGATGGAGGCAGCAAACCACCTTGCCACGTATGTACCTATGCAACAATCCTGCATGATCTGCACATGTACCCCAGAACCTAAAGTACAATTTTAAAAAATAAAAATAAATTTTTTAAAAAGGCAGGGGACAAAGTTAAGGTATAGGATTTTATTTATTTTGTCTTTGCTTTGTTATCACTGTGTTTAAGTAATCAGTGTTAAGTTGTCATCAGTTAAAAAAAAATGGGTATAAAATATGATTTGCAAGCCTCATGGTAACCTCAAATCTAAAAACCTACAGTGTATACACAAAAAATAAAAAGCAAGAAATTAATATACCACTAAATAAAATCACCTTAACTAAAATGAAGATAAGAAGGAAGGAAAGAAGAGAAGACTGGAAAACAAATAACAAAATAACCAGAGTATGTCCTTAATTATCAATAGTTACATTGAATTTATATGAACTAAACTCTCCAATCCAAAAACATAAAATGGCCGAGTGGACAAAAAAAGTGAGACCCAACAATCTATTGTTTACAAGAAACACATCACCTATCAAATACAGGCTGAACATAAAAAGAAGGAAATGGATATTGCATAAAAATAGAAAGGAAAAAATAGCAGGAATAGCTATTTTTATATCCGAGAAATACAGAAAAAAATAAATTTTAAGAAAAAAGCTATAAATGGAGACAAGATCCTTATATAATGACGAAGGAGTCAATTCAGCAAGAGGATATAACTGTAAATATATATGCACTCAACACTGGAACACCCATATATACAAAGTAAATGTTATCAGAGCTAAACAAAAAGACCTCAGTGCAATAGTAGCTGGATATTTCAGCACCCCATTTTCAGCACTGGACAGATGATCCAAACATAACATTAAAAACAAACATTGGACCTAATCTGCACTATAGACCAAATGGGCATAATACATATTTACAGAAAATTTCATTCAATCCTGGCAGAGTACACATTCTTCTCCTCAGCACATGGGTAACTATTAAAATTAAACCATATGTTAGGTCACAAAAAAGTCCTTAAAAAATTGAAATAATATCAATGGTTGCAGAATACACATTCTTCTCTTCAGCACATGAAATTCTCAAAGATATACCATATGTCTGGTCACAAAAACATCTTAAAATTTTCAAAAATTGAAATAATACCAAGTGTCATCTCTGACCACAATGGACCAAAACTAGAAATCAATAATAAGAGGAATGGTGGAACCTATACAAACACATGGAAAGTAAACCATATGCTCCTGAACTACCAGTTGTCAATGAAGAAATTAAGAAGGAAATTGAAAACCTTTTTGAAATAAATGATAATGGAAGCAAAATATCCCAAATTCTACGGGGTACAGTGAAAGCAATAGTAAAAGGAAAGTTTATAGTTATAAGCACATACATCAAAAAAGTAGGCAAAGTTTAAATAAACAACATAAAAATTTATCTTCTAGAACAACATAAGCAAACCAAATAAAAAATTAACAGATCAAATAATAAATATCAAAGCAGAAATAAGTAAAACTGTAATGAAGAACACAAAACAAATGACCAATGGAACAAGTTGGTTTTTTGAAAACATCAACAAAACTGACAAACCTTTAGCCAGACTAAACAAGAAAAACAGAGAAGATCCAAATAAATAAAATCAGAGATGGAAATGGAGTCATTACACCCAATACTGCAGAAATTCAAAGAATCATCAGAGGCTACTATGAGCAACTATAAACCAATAAATTAGAAAACCTAATAGAGATGGATACATTCTTAGGCATACACAACCCACCAAGACTGAACCATGAAGAAATCCAAAACCTGAACAGACCAATAAAAAAAATACAATCTAAGCCATAAGAAAAAGTCTCCCAGGAAAGTAATGTGCAGAACCTGATGGCTTCACTGCTGAATTTTACAGAACATTTAAAGAATAGAGCTAAAACTAATCCTACTCAAAACTATTCTGAAAAACAGTGAAACTCATTCTAAGAGGCCAGCCAGTATTACCCTGATACAAAAAACAAAGACACATAAGAAAAGGAAAACTACAAGGCAATATCCCTGATGAACATTGATGTAAAAATCCTCAACAAAATTCAAACAAACCAAATTCAACAGTAAATTAAAAATATCACTCATCATGACCAAGTAGGAATTATCTCAGGGATGCAAGGATAGTTCAATATCTGTAAATTAACCAGTGTGATGCATCATGTCAAAAAAAATGAAACACAAAAATTATATAATCACTTCAATTGATGCAAAAAAAGCAGTTGATAAAATTCAATATCACTTTATAATTAAAAACCTTCAAAAAATGGTGAATAGAAAAAACATAACTCAACATAATAGCCATATATGATAGATCCATAACTAGTACAATACTGAATGGGGAAAAACTGAAAGCATTTTCTCCGAGATCTGGAATATGACAAGAACACCTGCTTTCACCACTGTTATTCAACGTAGTACTGGAAGTCCTAGCTAGAGCAATCAGACAAGAGAATAAAATGAAAGACATCCAACCTGTAAAGGATAAAGTCAAATTATCCTTGTTTGCAGATGATACAATCTTATATATGGAAAATCCCAAAGACTCCACCAAAAAAGAAACTTATTAGAACTGATAAATTCAGTAAAGTTGCAGGATACAAAAATCAACATAGAAAAACAATAGCATTTATATGTACCAAAAACAAACAATCTGAAAAAAAAAAAAACCACACTTTATATTTATGTATCAGTAGAGTAAAGAGATCTGCATTCCTATGTTCATACCGGCACTATTCACAATAGCCAAGATTTGGGAGCAACCTGTGTTCATCTATAGATGAATGGATAAAGAAAATGTGGTACACATACACAACGGAGTACCATTCAGCTTTAAGAAAGAATTAGATCCTGTCATTTGCAACAACGTGGATAGAACTGAAGTTCATTTTGTTAGGTGAAATAAGCCATGCACAGAAAAAGACCAACTTTGCATGTTTTCACTTATTTAGGGAGTCAGAAATTAAAACAATTGAACTTATAGTAACAGAGAGTAGAAGGATGGTTACCAGAACCTGGGAAGGGTAGTAGGGTGGACTGGGGGTTTAAGTGGGGATAGTTAATGGATACAAAATCATAGTTAGATACAATGAATAAGACATAGTATTTCATAGCACAAGAGGGTAATTGTAGTCAACAGTATTTTATAAAAGAGTATAATTGAAATGTTTGCAACACAGAGAAAGAATAAATGCTTGAAGTGATGAATACTCCATTTACCCTAATGTGTTTATTATGCATTATATGCCTGGATCAAAATATCTCACATACACCATAAATATATGCATCTATTATGTGGCAAGAAAAAATTAAAAATAAAAATTGTTAATAATAATTGTATAAAATATATACTTTCAATATAAAATATATACACTATCATACTATATATACATAGAATATGTACTATAGGTATAAAATATATGATATATAAATCATACTATAAAATTACACCATTTTATAACTGAAAATGAATGGAATACTGTAGGCTTTGCCAAGATGTTCTGACATCAAGGGGCAGGAAAAAGCACTTGTTTGTAGGTAAGAGTAGCAGACAAATTAAAAGTGTTTACTGAGTATAGGATCAGATTATCCTATTCGGCAGAATAAATGTTATCATAGTTATGTATGTATAGGCAAAAGCATAGTATATGTAGGTTTTCACACATTCCTTGTTTCTGGAATCACTGGTAGTGTTGGAACCTATCGCCCACAGATAGGAGTGGATACTGTAATTTAATGCAGGGACTGACTCACAGTTAATATTAATTAATATTTATTCAATGGAGGCTAGGCACATTGGTGCATGCCTGTAATCCAGGCACGCTGGGAGGCTGAGGCAGGTGGGTCACTTGAGGTCAGTAGGTCATGAGTTTAAGGCCAGTCTGTCCAACGTGGTGAAACTCTGTTTCTACTAAAAATACAAAAATTATCCAGGTATGGCTGTGCATGCCTGTAATTCCAGCTACTCAGGAGGCTGAGGCACGAGAATTTCTTGAATCTGGGAGGTGGAGTTTGCAATGAGCCAAGATCACAACACTGCACTCCATCCTGGGCAGTGGGAGTGAGAAAAAAAAAAAGTCAATGGATTTTTAAAGGAAAAGGAGTGACAAGTAGTATTTTTCTGTAATTCCTCCCTAATTATTTCATTTTTCATTTATATCAGTTTATGGGGTACAAGTGCAGTTTTGTTACATGATAGTGATCAAGTCAGAGATTGGGGTATCCCTCACCTGAATACGGTACATTCTATCCATTGAGTGATTTCTCCTCATCGCTCCTTACCAGCCCTGCACCCTTCCAAGCCTGATTGTCTATCATTCCATACTCTATGTCCCTGTGTACACATTATTTACCACCCACTTATAAGTGAGAACCTGTGGCATTTGTCTTCCTATGTCTGCATGTTTGACTTAAGACAGTTACCTCCAGTTTCATCCAAGTTGCTGCATGTAACATGACTTTATTCATTTTTATTGCTGAATAGTATTTCACTTTGTACACACACACACACACACACACACACACACACACACACGACATTTTTAATCTAATCATCTGTTGATAGACCTTAGGTTAATTCTATCCATTTAGCAATGCAGCATACACTTTTATATGAGATATGTATCAACCTAGCAATTTTGTACAGTGAATTCCTAACTCCTGCCCTCTCCTCAACCAAACTGATACTTAAATAGCAACTTCTGGAATGTCTTTAATGGCCAGTGTTATGTAAACATTGAGGGAATCTGTGGGGATCGCTGCCGCGTGAGGCCCCTGGGAAATGGGCCTCACCCTACGGTGAGCTTGAGCCCAGACACAGATCCCTGGTTGGGGGAGTCGAGCTAAGGGAAAGTAGCAACTGAGAGAGGAACTATACGTTATCCAAAATAATTAACAGACATTACTTTATGGATACGAGGACTTGGAGGGCAA
>PVKP010019072.1:0-43128 GCA_004027715.1 Plecturocebus donacophilus | reverse complement strand
AAACCGAATATAGGGAGCTGAACCTTTCCCTAAAAAGAGAGTTGAAAACTATTTGGCTTTGTGTGAGGAGATTATAGAAAAAACAAAATAAGACAAAACTGAAGTGCTACAAAAAAAAAGCAAGGAGAAGCACAGATAGCTAAGGAGTGAAAATAAATAGTTTTCTGACGTTATAAAATTTCTAGAGGGTAAGCAAGCCAATTTTTCTCCCCTAAGATTCTTAGAAATAGAAGGGAAAAAGCTAAAAGATCGAGAAAAGTAGATTAGTAAGCCCATTTTACAAGAATCTTAAAATGCAAAAAAGAAAACGGTAGTGGCTAACATTTTCACCATTTACTTTAGGCAAGAAGAACTATCTATATTATTTTATTTAACCCATATAGCAACCTGGTACCTAACCCAATTAGGCACCATGATTGCTTTCCTACTAAAAATGAGGAAAATCAGCCATAGAGGGAGCAAATATAACTGTCCAAGATAATTATGTATTAAGTAGATGAGCTGGGACTTAAACTTGTTGTGACTCTAGAGCTTGGTAAATAATACTTTACTGTTTTTCTACATTGCCTTTCCAAGAAAGGAGGAAATTATATAAAGGCAATGGCAGATTGAGAGCTTCAGATTAGAGAAGAAAGAATAGTAAAGAGGGGTTAACAAAAAACTTGGCAGACATTATCAATTCATGACACGAGGGTCATAGATTATTTCTAGTTGGATGATCCAGGACACTAAGATGGATGTTTTTAGTGCCAGTATTTTTTAAATACAAAGTTCACACATTCATGAGATCCAATTAGTGCAGGTTTTCTTTCCTAGCTTAATACAATGCAAAAATGTACCATCAAGAGTTATGGAAGGGGAAAAAAAACACGTTTCCTCAGCTGGCCTTTTGGGGAAGCGATAAACCCCTCTTTTCAGGGAGCCAGACTTTGCATCCTTTTGGCCAGATTTCTCACCAACTGACCAGAGAACAGACCGAGGTTTTTAAAAAATTATTTTCTATTTCATTTTTAATAATAGTTGTAACATCTTATGACTTTTCTTACAAGCTTCGCTAACTGAAGGGAAAATTATAAGTTTAGATTATAAACTTATACGAATAATGTCAAAGTAACATGGGGATGACTAGGGATAAGTTTTGGTGCTGTTCAGTATACTTATATTTTCTTGTGTGCAATCAACCTCTTTAATGTGATGACATCTATTTGCAGGCAATATTAAGTCTTAGGTACCTGAATCTACAATGGAATTAAAATGTGATTGTCTTTATTGATCTAAGAGAAATAGTCTTGAGACTTAGTAGTAAATTAGAAAATTGTTCCTTGGTAGTAAATTAGAAAAATAAAAAGCACAAATGAGTTTTCAGTTTTTTGATATCCTGATCCATACTCAACATGAACGTGGTTGCTGAAGAAAGCTAAAGGTTTAATTTCATGTGAGTTCTCAAGGCAACATATTACTCAGAATTCTTCTTATTTCGTAACCTCTCAGCATTCAGCTGATTCTTTGGATGCCTTTGTTCATTTACTCAGTATTCTGGTGATGCACCAGTAAGCACAATTCATACCAACGAGACATTAGCAGTCTGAGAGAGGATCTTAATGTCTGTTAATATTTCCTAAAATAATTAAATATTTCCATAGCAAATAATTTACTGCTGTATAATGTTTCAGAATTTGGCTCCTAACCAATAACAAGTTATGATTCTATTATTCCTTCAGAAACAAAGAAACATCATTTCTAGAAAGGTGGATGGAATTCTGTCATAACAAAATGCCCTCAACTGGATGACTCACAGTTGTAGAAACTGGAGTTTCTACATAATTTCTTATATAATTTCAAGATTAATGTGCCATCATGGTTGGTGTCTGGTGAGGGCCTTGCAGGTGACCACCTTTTTGTTGTGTCCTCACATGGTGAAGACAGAGAAATCTCTCTTTCTTCATCTTCTTTTCCCTCCTAGCTTTATTGAAGTATAATTGACAAAAATTTTATATACACAAGGTATACAACTTTATGATTTGACATATGTATATTTTTGTGTAATGATTACCACAATCAAATTCATCAACACGTCCATTACCACACACAGTTACACCCTTGGTTTGTCCAGCGGGAAGTGAGGACGTAAGGTCTACTCTCTTAGCAAATTTCAAATAAACGATAAAGTATTAACTATAGTCACCATACTGTATATTAGAATTTATTCATCTTGGAACTACAGTTTGTACTCTTCGACCAGATCAACATCTCCTCATTTCCCCTAGAGCCCAGAATATGTAGGACCTGAAATTGTAAAACCCCTAGAAGGGATCAGGCATGGTGGCTCATGCCTATAGTTCCAGCTACTTGGGAGGCTGAGGCGGGAGGATAGCTTGAGCTCAGTTTGAGGTTGTAGCTATGATTGTAATGACTGTAACATTGCTCTACTAAACTCCAGCCTGGGTGGTAGGGTAGGACCCTGTCTATCTAGAAAAAAGGGGCCTGGGGGAGGCTCCTTGACACTGGCCTTGGCAAGGAAATTTTGGATATCACACCAAAAACACAGGCAAGAAAAGCAAAAAATAAGAATAAACATGTGAGACTACATAAAAGTAAAATTCTTTTGCACAGCAAAGGAAACAATCAACAAAATGAAGGCCAACCTACAGAGTGAGAGAAAATATTTGCAAACCACATATGTGATAAAGGTTTAATATCAAAAATATATAAGGAATTCATACATCTCTTTCTCTTCTTTTAAGGCTACAGTCCTATGGGATTAGGGTCCTTCTCTTATGACTTCATTTAACCTTAATTACCTTCTAAGGACCCCATCTCCAGATACAGTCACACTGGGAGTTAGGGCTTTAGGATATGAATTGTGGGGGAGGGGGCGAGGATACAATTCAGTCCTTAGCAGTTAAGAACATTATAAAGGCATTTTCCCAAAAATCTTTCAAATCTTATTAATTGGTATTAATACAAATTTGTGTTAAAAAGGACTTAAGGTCATCTGGTTTAATTTTCTCTTAAAAACGGAAACTCCTCTAACCAGAGTGTTTCTAAAGAAAATATTTGAGGTTTTCTTGATTTCTATGTCTCTATGTTACCTTTTATTCTACATAAGAAAAAGTGATAATTTAATATCTTTTAAAAGTTTTTCACTATCTGAAAACACCCAAATCACCCTACAAGGACTGCCTTTTTAAAACAGTAAATTTAATAATGGTTTTTAGATGGATTTCTCAATTGAGTGAGGAAAAACGTGGTATTAAATCCCTGTTCTCTTGCTTCACTTTCCCTTTTACTCAGACAAAAAACAGTACTGGCTAACTACTCTATTAATGGTGCACTCTCCAGGAACTGCAGTCCCCACTGTGCTGCCATTACAAGTAGTCGGAAAAGGTCATTGTGACTTAAAGTGAGCACTGCAGGTGAAACAAGCTAGATCCACGAGTCAGTGATGACTCATTCTCAGATCGTTCTGCCATGTGAAGCTTAACAGCATCAGGTATGAAAAACTCCACAGACATGCCAAGCTATTCACAATTATTTCATGTATATTATTTCCAGTCTTCAGATTTAACAAATGTTTATTATTAGTTTATTGTAAACAGGGACTGCTCTCAGTCAACAAACATTTACTGAGCTCCATCTTTGTGCACTGGATGGCACTGGGGATAAAATGCAAATAGGATATGCAGTAATGAGAAGGAACCCCAAAGCCTTGGCCAGTCCGGATAAAACTTGGCCTTTTTTTTCACTCCACACCAGCAGAGACCCAGACACCCACATGTTCTCCTTCATGAAAACTCACAGATTTGTCATTACCACCTGCCTCAGCAGCAGCAAGGTTCAGCTCATCGTGCCACTGATTTCTGCTTCAGATCACCAGAGCAGCCTAGACTCCCAGACCATCCTTTATCCCTCAGATTTTTATCCTCCTGTCACTCCAGACAAGTAACACCTAATCCATCACCCATCCTACTTCAAGCCCTGAAACCCTTCCACTGTAAACTCTGAAATTCAAAATCAGTCAGAAGCAAAATCTCCTGTATCTTCAGACTATTCTCTGAATGTTTCCTTTGCCAATCTTGCTAAAACCTGGGTCACCCTAAGCTCACTGCGTTCCTTGAAGAACCTCTAAGTGGTGGGTATTTTCTCTCTCAAACCCTCTTGCTGTTGGTCCCGAGGAAGGTTGTTATACTCCTTGTCCCTCATCACCACTTCAGATCAATTTTTTTCCCCTGTTTCCTGCTTCTGCTACACACACACAGCTTTACACCACAGGTCATCAACTAGAACACCAACAGTTCCTTCTAGTTGCACTCCTCTTCAGATCCCCAGATTACTCTCTCACTGCCTATAGCTTTTAGCTTCTGGCTCAATGAATTCTTTCCAATTCCATTATTGCCACCATTTTTGGTGGTTTTTAATATCCATGTCGATGATCTTTGCAATATCTTAATCTCTAAGTTCCTTGACACTCTATCTTTAAAGAATCTATCTCTCAACTCTAGTTTACCCATTTACTTCCAAGGTCACACTTTTGGCTTTATTATTACCATAAACTGCAATTATCCAGCCTCATGGTTATGAAGTATTTGTAATCTGATGACCTTCAAATTTTATCTTCAGCTGCATATCTTCTCTGAAATAAAAAATTATATAGTAATTTATAATTTGCCTATTTGCACCTACTATGCTCATTTACTGCAAGAGTGTGCTAGGCTCAACAGTACTGTATTTAAAGATCAGAAAATGTCAGCTTTATTTCCAACTCTGACACTTCCTTTATATGCATGTTGTTGTTCCCAATTTCTCTCTATTCCCTATAAGAGGATTATATTCCCGCTGGTTCTAACAACAGGCTTGAGTATGTGACTTACTTTAGTGAAAGAAATATGAACAGAGTGTTTTATGCTAAGTCTCAGAAAAAGCTTTAAGAGCCATATGTGGTTTCAGCACTGCTCTTTTTTCTCGCCATACAATGGAGATAGGGCTGCTTCTTCAGCCTGGATCCTGGACTCAAGAAGCTATGGGACAGAGTCAAAGGTGGTTTACAACTGCACTTAACGTGAGTGGGAAATAAACACTTGTCATTGTAACCCACTGAGTTTGGGGTTCATTGCACATCATAATCTAATAGATTGGGACATGTCACAGTTTCCTAATTTAAGTAATGAGGACAATAATGATATATCTTTCTTGTCTATACCAGAAAGTTGTTGATGGGATCAAGTGAGAAAATACATATGAAAAACATTTTATAAAATTCTACTGTGCCATTAGCATTACTACTGGAACTAGAAATACATGGAATTTCAAGATCTAAAGTTATTCATGCTGCTTTATCCCTGCACACAATACAATGGAAATACAGCATGTGAGATATGCTAAGCAGACAAATTATGATTTTATTCTTTCTTATTTATTAAAAAAGTAAGGCTGATGTTTAGAATATCAAGAATATTAAGGAGACATAGAAAAACTGTACCCTTAAGACTTCATTCCTTCAAGATAATGCCTGCCTACCTCACTGCCCACACACACTTATTAAATACGTCTAATATCTCTTTTCTCTTTTCCTAAACTGTTGCATTGTGTTGCTTTTACAAGACTTCTAGACTGTGTCTGAAGTTTTAGAGCTCTGAGTTACCTTAAGAGGCATCCCAAGGAGCTTGTGCCAGTGGGTGTGAGTGGCAGAGGCTGCCCATTGCAGAGTTACTAGGCACAGGTTAAGTGAAGCATTATTCTGCGCCCACTTCCCTGCAGAAGAAAGGCACATCAGTAGGCTGAGAGGAAGTGCTGCATGCTGAGATCAGTGGGCTGGTGTTTGCTGGAGAGATGCGTATGTCATTTCATTAATCTTCACCTCAACCTTACCATGTATGTGTCATTATTCCCATTCTGCAAATGAGAAAACGGAGGCTTTGCATGGTGGAGGTTCTTATATAAATTGGTAAGAGCCAGAAATGGTTCCACAACTCAAGGCTTTCTACTCCAAATTTCTAAGATTTTTATATCATGTACTTCATCTGAACCTTTCCTTTTATATCTGGTGTTGTGGACAGTTCAAACCTAAGTGCCCATTTTGGCCAGAGCATTTAAATGCCTTTATTTTTAGCATGTAAATAAATCCAGCTTCAACAAGAACCTCTGGATTTTGTTTTGTGTCAAGGGATTTGAGGAGCATGCAGAGGTCAGATAGTAATTATGATTCCACTTAATGGTTCTAAAATGAAAAATGAAACTTTCATTAGAAATGAGAGAGAGTCTACATTTGTTCACACAATATAGCTGAAATGTGACTGATAGGAAAAATTTTTTAAAAATCATAAAGTACTTTCTCTAAGTTTAGCTCTGGTAAGTACAGAAAATAAGGCAATTATTAAGAATAGGGTAAAATGGCTTCTATAATGGAAGACAGTATTGTTGTTATTCCCTGACAGGTATTTATTACTAGTTATTTGTCTCACTGAGGGACTATTCACATCTTCTCTTCCATTTGGCCTGTGTAGACCAGTAATCCAGGTGGCTGGCCTCAATGGTTTTCATAAATAAAGAAGTCTGAGCCAGCCCCTGCTAGTGCATTTGCCTTGAAGTCACCTCAAAGATGGGCTGAGAAGGCTTTGTGCAGATGAGGATCCCCTGAGTAGAAATTCCAGAAGACAGAATCAAAAGGGTTTGAGTAGGATGCTTTTTTTTTCTTTTCTTTTCTTGAGATGGAGTCTCTCTCTGTTGCCCAGGCTGGAGTGTAGTGATATAATCTTGGTTCCCTGCAACCTCTGCCTCCCAGGTTCAAGTGATTCTTCTGCCTCAGCCTCCCAAGTAGCTGGGACTACAGGTGGGTGCCACCACACCCTGCTAATTTTTTGTATTTTTAGTAGAGACAGTGTTTCACCATGTTAGCCAGGATGGTCTCAGTCTCCTGACCGCGTGATCTGCCTGCCTCAGCCTCCCAAAGTGCTGGGATTACAGGCATGAGCCACTGTATCTGGCCAGGATGCTTTTAACTAATGTGAAAATGTCACAGTTTACCATGAGTTAACAAATAATTTTATTTCCTGGAAGACAACATGACTCAGTGAAAAAAGTTTTGGAGTTGAAAAGATGAGTCCAGATTCAGGCTTTTTCATGTGTTTCCTTCCAGATCTCAGGCAAGTCACTTCTTTTTTTCCTTTTATCAGTTAATGTGTAAAAAGTACCTAGAACTTTGGTATACAATAAGCATATAGAAAATGTTAGCTGTTATTGTTAATTGCATAATAGAGCTGTTAACAGTTGTTAGGAATATTAACTTATACAGCTTATACAGTTGTTAAGAATATTAAATACCTTTTAAATAAAACATCTAATAGAGCACTGAGCCATGTTTAATGCAGTGGATAAGCTATTTCAGTATCTATGGATTATTCAGAGATTCAATAGACCTGATTTTGTTTTAGATTATCCAGGTAAATCTAATACATGCAGGTCAGGCAACCACTAATCTAATGTGCTACCAACTATATTAGGAAGTGTAGCTATTATATTTATCTAGCACCTACCATCTTCTAGGGAGAGTGCTAAATACCAAAGAAAAAATTTTTTAAATAATAAGAAGTCGTGTCTGTCCTCAAGAATTTGTCTAGGTGAAAATAAAACATGCATATTAAAAGATGCTTAAAAATAATAAAATAATTTATGCATTATATCATCAGATATTAAATTCTATGAAGACTGATTAAAGTTAGAGGGCTTGTGTTAGGCTGGGCATGGTGGCTCACGCCTGTAATCTCAACACTGTGAGGCAGAGATGGGTGGATCACTTGAGGTCAGGAGTTTAAGACCACCCTGGCCAACATGGCCAAATCCTGTATCTACAAAAAATACAAAAATTAACCAGGCATGATGGCACATGCCTGTAATCCCAGCTACTCAGGAGGCTGAGGCAAAAGAATTGCTTGAACCCAGGAGGCAGAGGTTGCAGTAAGCCAATGTTGTGCCACTGTACTCCAGCATGGGCAACATAGTGAGACTGTCTCAAAAAAAAAAAGAAAGAAATTAGAGGGATTGTCCTACTAAGGTAGATACAAACTGAAATGTAACTTGGGGTGGCCTTATGCATTGTCTTATTGCCTCTTTCCCCCAAAGAGTTGTCATTGAACCCTTTTAAGTTTTAGATGAAGGGCTGGCTTAACCACTTCAAAAAATATTCTCCTACCTCCAAGAATAATAATTTGCTTACCTTAAATGTATTCCAATTTAAGATATATTTATTTTCATCTTATGTCTTAATAATGAAAAATACACATTCAAGGAAGCCCAATCACTTAAAGAGGATTGCAATTTTCATTTATAACTCAGAGATTTTTTAGCATTTCATATTTATTACAAGTATTTATAACAGACATTATTGATGCATAGTGTCATTCTAAAAAGAAAACTGTATTTGATTCATGGTCTTTCTTAACTTGATAATAAAAGAGAAGCCTTTTAAAAACTGATAATGAATTTTAAACTTAGATGGGAAGATGTTATGTCACTAACCTTTATTCTGTGTGATCAGAACTCAATCAATACAGTTTCAAGGAGTGTCCCTCTTTGTATCTACTATAATTAAAATAAAGGGCTTTTTATCTACTCACTGATAAAGAGGCAGCCCTAATCTATGGGGAACGGATTGTAAAAACTAATGACCAGTTCATTTATTATTGTCTTGAAGTGCTTTTCTTTGAATTTAGACTCCTAAATCAACAGCATTGGTTATAAACCCCAAGGGAAAGTAGAGTTATGGAATGTGAGAGTCAAAAGTTTGTGCTCTCATGAGCTCATCTAAGAAGAAACAAACCCAAAGAGTTATGAGATAAATTGAGTTCTTAATCTGTCATGTCTTTTTCTATTATGGAAGCATGCTAATCAGATATAATTGAAAATGGAAGAGTCTTCCTTCACCAAGGAGAGTTATTTTCTACATGTTCAGAAGGAACACACTTAGGGCAGGAAAGGATGGAAGAACTCCTACCTCTTCAGTTAGAGGAACTAAATCAATACTACCTGACAGTGAAGTGGCAGATGGCCCTTTTGGCAGTGGTGCCGAATTTTGTAATGATGAACTCTAGTATGTGACCATAAGAAAAGTGATGGGGGAAGGAATAGTTAGAAGTGAGCTCACCAACTGAAAAAACAGGTTTTCAATGGAATGCTAGCTAAAGTCACCAAAATGAAAGTAAGCACAGTAGGTTGGAATAAAAGCCTCTGTTCCTACTTTTGCATGGAAGCCAGCACCATTACAGCCACCTCACTGTTTTTTGTTTTAGTTTTGCCCCAGTATTTTCCACATCCAGAAGAGATTGAAAATTTGAACTGCACTATTTCTGAAGGAACCACCTCTGGTTCTCTTTGACAAATTCTGACTAGCCAGAAATGTGATAGAATAGTAGAGTAGCACTGTTACCGTCTTGAGTTTTCAAAAAAGAATCTAATGGATTCTGAAAACTCTTGCTCAGTGCAATTGATGTTGATCTCTGGGGAAAAATCTAGAGTAGATGCATTATTAGAAAATGTATGAGTTCTTGGACTTTCACTTTGCTTTGGCAGGTTTACTTAAATGACCAATAACGGTAGCACCACAGCCAATTCAATGACATTTTTACTCCCAAATAGAAATCTGTTTAATTAGGTGCCTTAACACTAATTATATCTATTTTTAAAATGTCCCTTACGGATTCGGATAACTAGGTAATTGTTTCAAGATATTCTTGAATCCTGCAGAGTGTTAGGCAATGACTCAATACGATTGTCTATATCTTAGAGAAGTCAGTCATTAGGCTTTATTGGTCTGAAATTGTAGGGTAATATAAAAGTGAGTAATTGGCCAAATATGATGATTCATTGATTGCCTTTAAAATACTATCTTAATAATATCTAAATCTCATATCTCTTATGACTGTGAGGCACTTGAAAGTGAAATCCTGGTAAGTGGCTCATTTGAAGATATGGAGGTATGCCAATTCCCTGAATATCTTTAGCTTTTTTTATGTCCAGATGGGATTAGTGATAATTACTTAAAGGAAGACCATTCTAAAAATAATAATCCTGCCATTATATTTAAAGACAGAGGTTTGAGAAAAATTATGACTTGGGTTCTATGATAGAAAAGTTGATGCCAAAAATTGCCTACCAAAGGAATGCCTGGCATTGATCTCTCAGGTTCCAAACAGTATACAGAAGGTCTGAGTCTTAGCAAGAATTTAGCTGAGAAAAATTACTGACCATGATACCCTAAACAGAAAAGCTTGTCATTTTATAATTGTAGATACTTATCTGTCTTGAGAATTCTTATGGCAATTTATGGACTCCAAGGTTTCCTGAAGATAATGAGATAACAGTTTCAAATCATTCATGAGATAAAAATTTAAGCTGACAGATTTCAACCTCAAAAGGCAAGATAAGGGGATTCTAGGAAGTTGAGGCAGTGAAGGAAGCATAGTTTTAAGAATGTCCCAATCTCCATTGGCAAAGTAACTAAATAATAAAGCTAAGAATATGTAGATTTTTTAAAAATAGCATTCCATCTAAACCCAATGTGCAAGTTTGTTACCCGTATTTATCAAGCACTTCTAGAAATTTAGTGTTACCATCTCTGAAGGAAGAAGCAGAGAGAGAAAAAAATGGGAATGACTTAAAAATGGAGTAACCTAAGAACAAAGAATCAAACAACTCAAGTACTCACTAAAAAGCATGGGGTGCCATTTTGAGAATAACATCTAAAGCTAACAAGGATTTAGACCACTCTAAAAATAGAGAAACATGAGGGGCTCATGGTAAAATTTAAATAAATTTAAGCAGTCTCACCTCTGTGAACTCTTGACATTAAGTAGAACTCCCTTCAAAGAAAGAACTCAACATTGAAAAGAAGTTGCTGTAAGTTGAATCAAAATTTAACAAGATGGAGAGAAAGGAAAGAGAAAAGAAAGATAAGAATCTAGAGACAAACAGAGATAGAAAACTTCAGAAAGCAAACCACCATATTTTTGCACACTATGTTAAAACAGAAAAGGGAATTCTGTTAAATTATAAAAGCTATTACACCTCCTAAAAATCTAGGAAAACTAATCACAAATACAATTGTCTAATAGAAAGTATTTAAACCGAGTCCTATAAAAACTGCTATAAGAGAAAAGGGAATAAAAAGCAAAATAATATTCCCATAGATAATGAAAGCATACCAGATAGGCATAATATAAAATACATTAAAACTGTTACCGAGTACTTTCAAGCAAACTCAAAGATACTAGTAAGATGATATGATGTGTAGAGCAAATACACACCTGAATTTTAAAATATTCAAAAATGTCTAATTAAGAATTAGAAATAAAATTTTAAAAATCATTTTAGAAATTAAGACTGGACTAAAAATATACAATAATTAATAGGCACACCAAATAAGAATAGAAACAGAGTATAAAAAGAAGAACATTTATAAGGAAAGAAAAAAAATTTAAAAATCAAGAGGAAGTAATCAATATTAAAGACAAAGGAAATCCAACATACAAATAATAGACAACCTTGACGTAAACACTGATGCAACAGAAAATAATAAATACTAAAAGTTATAATTCAAAAAAATCTTTCTTGAATTAAATATAAAGCACCTATAACTACAATTAGAAAGAGCATATTGTGTACCTGAAAACATCAACCTACAGCAACCAACACCAAGACAAATTTTACTGTGGGCATTAAAAAGAAAAATAAGATTATTATCAGACTTTTAGAAAACAACAATTTATACTAGAACACAATGGATTAACTTATTTAAAATTTCAAGGAAAAATTTTATACCTTGAGAAACTCTTTTTTGAGTATACATGGCATGCCTGTTGTCAATATGCAAGATTTAGGGCATATTGTTGCTATATTCCCTCTCCGAGGAATTAAACAAATTTCAGACAATCAATGTGAATGAATAAACTGAAATAAAACTGATGGTGAGCATTAATTGCATACTTATAGAAAAAATACTAAATGCAGATAAAAACAGAATATGTAATGACAATATACTCTTACAATGCAAATATTATACAACATAAAAAATGGAGGAAAATGAGAAGAGTCAAGGCTTCTATATTCCAATCCCTTTTATCCTACTCTACTTTTTCTTTTTTTCTGTAGCATGTATCAGTTTCTAACATTCATGTAAATTATGTATTTATTATGTGTATTTATTTATTGTTTGATTCAATAAGTAGAATATGAGATTCAGCAGCACAAGAATCTTTCTCTATAACATAGTGATGTAGCCCAAACATTTAGGGCACATAGAAGTCACTCAAAATGTGACTGATGGATAAATGATAGAATTGCATTAACCATTAACAATGATAACATTATCTATTTAAGCAGTTTGGGTTATCTCAGCTAACATAAATACTGACTGCTCATACAGTTAAGAAATCCATTTCCAAATTATTTGAAAGGTGTTGAAAATAATTTCACTGGTCTTAACTGTATGCACTTTCTTCTAAGTCCAGAGAGAACCAGGCTGTGTAGATGCTCCTTCAGTGCCATTAGGGTATAATTGAAAGATTATGCAAGTGAGTAAAATAAACTCTTAGATTTTAGGTTATTATGTTTAGAGGTCAAAAACAGTACAAATTAATTAATTCTAAATAATCTTGTAGAACAGTGAGAATATAGGTGTTAATACTTCTCTAGTCTATTTTTTATTAAAAAATTCATTTTATTTTAGATTCAGGGGGTACATATGCAGGTTTGTTATATGGGTATATTGTGTAGTGGTGGGGTTTGGGCTTTTAATGTACCCATGACTCAAATAGTAAACATTGTACTTAATGGGTAATTTTTCAATTCTAGCCTACCTCTCCCAACTCTTTTGGGGTCCCCAGTATCTATTATTTTACTCTATATGTCCATAGGGACTCATTGTTTAGCTCCTCCTTGTGAGAACATGAAGTATTTGGTTTTATGTTTCTGAGTTATTTCACTTGATATAATGGCCTTCAGCTCCATCTATGCTGCTGCAAAGAACATGATTTCATTTCTTATGACTGTATTGTATTCCATGGTGTTTTTATACCATATTTTCTTTATCCAATCAACTGTTGATAAACACTAAGGTTGATTTCATGATTTTTCTATTTGAATGGTGTGCAACAAACATATGAGAGCAGGTGTCTTTTTATATCATAATTTATTTTCCTTTGGGTAGATACTAAGTAGTGAAATTCCTGGGTTTAATGGTGGTTCCATTTCTAGTTCTTTGAGAAATCTTCATCCTGTTTTCCAAAGAAGCTGAAATAATTTACATTTCTACCAACAGTGTATAAATGTTTCCTTTTCTTCGCATTCACATGAACATCTGTTGTTTTTTGACATTTTAATAATAGCCATTCTGACTGGTCTAAGATGATATCTCATTGTGGTTTTAATTTGTATTTCTCTGATAATCAGTGATGTTAAACATTTTTTCTTATGTTTGTTGCCTGCTTGTATATCTTCTTTTAACAAATGTCTGTTCTTATATTTTGCCCACTTTTTAATGGTGGTGTTTGTTTTCTTCTTGTTGAGTTGTTTGAGTTTTTGGTAGATTCTGGATATTAGTCTTTTGTCAGAGGCATAATCTGCAAATATTCTCTCCCATTATGTAAGTTCTCTGTTTGCCCTTTTAATTATTTCTTTTGCTGTGCAAATATACTTCTCTATTCTATATGGTTTTCAGAAAATTATCTTTAAAACACTGCTCCCTAAAGGATTCCTTTTGCAAAAGAGTGAAAAGGATTTTTTAAAATTGGTTTTGCTAAAAGTGCTTCATCTTTATAACCTAGGTTTAAGAATATGCTGTTTTGTAAAGTGTGCTCCCAGTGGAAAGATAATTTATGCACTTGAATCAAAAGAGAAATTTATTATATAGTGTTTAAAACTGTACTTTTCTTATAAGAATGTAAAAGAAGTGTCTCATTTCCCATTAAAAAAAATGTAAATAGTCTTCCCACACAAGCACACTTTACATTTTTAAATGAAGACCTATAGAGGATATTTGTCAAATTTTTTTGGCCACCAAGCATCATAACCTCTGTGCCAAATATCTTAATAATTGATTCCTCTAGGCATAATCTCTATCCTTCCCCACCTGCTATCTGTGCTGGCAGTCTTGCCATATGGACTATATTAAGGGGTTCAAATTTCTCGAGTTCTGTTTAGGTTCAGCAAGGGAGGAGTCTTGGTAGGAGATCAAATGAGGTAGGGGAGTGAGATAACTCTCTTTTAGCTCTCTTCTTGAAAGATTGTCTTAAATTGGCTGCCTTCAATCAATGGCACTGTTCTTTCGTCAGTGCTTCTCTCAAGGTTGCTGACTATTAATTAGCTGAAATTATATTATATTTGATTGGTTAAATCTGTATATCGTACTATTATTTAATTTTAATTATCACTGGAGTTAGCCATAGTTTCATATTTCTGTCCTTCTACTCAGTTTTCTGTTGGATTATTCAGTTGTGTAGTTCCCCTAAATATTTAGAATAAAATCCTTTTTGGCTATATGCATTGAAAATAGCATCTTTCAGTCTCTAACTTGCCTTTTAAGTTCATTTTTGGGTGCTTTGTCATAAATAAAATTTTAAATAAAATTTAATAAAATTTTGTTGTAATATATTTTCATAAATGTCATAAATAAAATTTTATTTACATTCTATATGTTTTTGCAGCAACCACAGGCTGATAAAAATTTAATTTTAATGCCAAAAAATTACCAATCTTTTCCTTATGGTTTGTCCTTTTTGTGTGTTTTACTTAAAGTCTTTCATTCTATTCATGTATAAAAATGGTTTTATATATTTTCTTCTCAAATTATTAAAATTTTGTTTTTGACATTTGGAACTTTATACATTTCTTTATTCAACAAAGTCTTCCCAAGCCTGCAGAAGCAGCAATGAAGAAAATGAATCAAACCTCACCTCATTGTTTTTCTTAGTACTATTTTGAAATCATCTACTATAATGGGCATTATGCTGAATTTTAGGTGACATGGGATTTAGCATTAAAAATTCAGACTAAATTCTAATCTACCACTTACCTGTTCTGTGTCTGACTGTGTTTTATAATCTCAGTAAACTTCATATTTATTCACTCATAAAACTAAGATAGTGATAAACTTTCTCACTAGATTGTCATAAAAATTAAGTTCTTGTCATTATACTTTATGAATTATAAAATTAAAAACATAATTAATATTTTAGTCAATTTTTTCTATTAAAAATACTTACCAGTATGTTTTTTATTCATTCATTAAACAAATATTTATTAATCAATTTCTACCTGCCAATTTTATGCATAAAAATCTCTACTCTTTTACTGAGATAAATTTTTGAGCCAAGTTGTATGTGAAGAGAAGAAAGGCAATAATCATCTTTCTACTTCAAAATTGCCACAGATGAAAAATGTATTTTGTGTCTACATCAGATTCAATAGCTGAATAAAAACATAAAAATTAATGATTATCCAGTTTTATCTAGCTTTTAACCTAAACACCTGTTTAATTGTCTACAAAATTTTATCCAATTTTCTATTTGCTGCCAATTACCATGCAAGACCGCTGGGCATAGATAGGTTACTGCCACTTTGAAAACCATATGGTAAAATCAGTCCACTCTGGTTTGTAAGATACCTAAAATACCCCAGGTCCTTAGTGAGCTCAGGCAGCTATTTTGGCTGCCAAATCAACTGATTCAGATTGACTGAGATACAATCCTATGAACTCTGTATTGCACATATGTTGTTATAACTGAAAACATCAGCTGTCAAGTGGTCTACTCTGGTCATTCAGTGTTAGATAAGAAAGCATATACAAATCAGCCAGTTCACATTGTCACCATGGTGACCATTCTGCTAAATGGAAATCCTGACAAATGCAGATCATAAGGTTGCATGTTGTTTTAAAAGCATGAGTAATAAAACATATATTTATATAACAGATTTGGTCTCACTGGGAGTTGAGTTCTGTCCTTGATATATAGCCAGATGTTTTATATCACTCTCTTTTCCTTACACAGAGTGTTTTCTACACATTTATTTTTTCTAAATATTTGCATACATACCTTTCTCCAGAATAGTTTAAATTGATCTCACATAGTTGTTTGTGTTGAGAAATCATCTCTGAAACATATCAACCAAATCTCTGAAATACTATTACTTACACAATAGTTAGCATCTCCATAAACAGACGTTAAAGAGGTGATGTATAAGAAATAGAAACAGCTCAGTATTGAAAAAAAAACTCAGATCATCACACTGAATATCATCAGTAGAAAAATTATAATAATAGACATAATGAATTAAGACAGTTTTGATATTTATTAATGATTTTCTGAATTTTCATAACATTTACCCATTTACATCTTTACATACATACATCTTTATATCTTTATTTGATTCCTGTAAAAATGTGATAATATATTTAAAACAAACTATCTAGTTTCTCTCTAGTTTGCAGTTAATAGAATTTCCCTCCATATTATTCAGAATAGGCGACATTATGCCGTAGTATCAAACAATCCTAAAATTGCTATTGTTTAATAAAAATAATCTATTTATAGTTTATGTTAAATGTCTATATTGAGTGGTCTTGGCCTCTGTTCCACGTTGTCTTCACAAAGGAAAGCAGATTGCTAGAGGCTTCACTTTCCAGAGCATGGCAGAGGTCAAGGAAAAGCAAATTATATAATTCAAAGGCTCACATTTCATCAGCCAAAGCAAATCACAGAATCTGTGTAATTCCGAGCAAGCTAGGAAGTAAATCCTACTGTGTGCCCAGAAAGAGGAAAATCAGAACTATCACATGAACAGCACTCAGCTTACATAACCTGTTAGAGAGATACCAGGACTAAAGCCAGAATTCTTACTACCTTTACTGTACTTACCATTCTGCCTGATGCTATAAGCCAAAGTCACTCCTGCCTAAAGTGTTGGAATGATAAGGCAAATATCCTTGATATGAGTATTTAATGTAGTGAAACAGGATAGAAATTGGCATAATAATAATTCAAATATGATAGGAACATATGTGAATTGCAAATTCTTGGGTGGTGGTTGAATTTGAAATTCATTTTGAATTGCTGGTAGATTTGGAAAGGTAGAGCTGGAGAAGGGCTGGTGATAAATTGTACTTTAGGTGATGCTGATAAAATGAAACTAGAAGAAAAATTCTTATGCAAAGGAGTAACTGCAGACTTGCAGTGAATTCAATTATAAGAAACTTAGGGATGTGAGAGAGAAATATAAAAGTATGGAGAGAGAGATAAAGACAGAGGAGAGACTATGAGAGAGAGAAGCAGATGGATGCATTCCTGTAGCACTAAATGAGCCATACATACTGATAGGAATGTGAGATGAGATACTTGAATCTGTTCTTTCTCTCTTTATTCTCAGACACCTCCTATCTCTCAAAGCACATTATATGAGTATCACAGGAAATTTGGCATGATATAATATTTAACACATATTTTTCCTGCAATCTGATCCTGAAACCTAAGCCAACTACTTTACAACTTGCTCAACTGAAGCAATACTTTTTTCAATCTGAAGAATAAACTAGCTATGTGGAACTTGTGTGTTTATTTATCAACTGGATATATTCTTTGTTAATCTCCAAAATAATGTTTTTTTAAAGTGATTTCTAAGGGTAACTTGGCTATCTGTGATGTTCAACTTATGTTTTGACTCCAGAACCTAATTCCCATAGAGACTGTTAATTTATAGCTACATCGTGTGAGACACTAGAATCCAAAAATGGGGATGGAGAAAACATTAGAATTTATATTTTTAGTTTTAAATACTTTATATTTTATAAAATTAAAAATATTTTATGTTTCAATATGAAATTTTATAGTTTTATTTAAACATTTTTGTTTTTATTTTTAAATACTTGATATTTTTAACCTAATCTTTTAAATAGGTATGACTCTTTACTCCTTGCCTTCTGTGTTCTGTCAGGCACACAGTTTGCCCACGGATTGCAATGATCCTTGGTCCAAGACTTCTGGTCGCTAAAGCCTGACGTAACAATAAGACATTTCTGCTTTACATGAAAAGTAGTGTTAACCAGATTATGTGATACATAAAGAAGTGTCAGCATTATAGAAAGAGAAATACCTCATATTCTCATTGTAAGCAGAGCGAAATAATGTGTACACATGGAAGGAGATTGTGGAGTGATGAACAATTGTGGCTCAGAGGAGTGAGGGGGTGAGAGGGGAGTGGATGATAGGCGGTTGCTTGGTGGACACAATGTGCATTGCTCCAGTGGTGGATGCACTAAGACCTGACTTCACTCCAATACAATATATCAATGTAGTAAAACTGCACTTGTACCCCTTAATATATACAAATAAAACATATTTTTAAAATATCAGCATTAGTTAAAAATGAAAAATAAAACCTGTACCCTGTAGAGATATTTCCAACCACAAATATCTCTTCAGTGGAGAGGCAGTCTATGAAAGCAGAAAGAAATGGGACAGACCTACTTATTAGCCCAAGTTCTTTCACTTTCCAATTTATAATCTTAGGCAATTATATAACCTCTTTGACTCTCAATCTTAATTACAAAAATGAGAATACTTAACTGTCAGGATTGAAATAAATTGTGCAAATCACCATACTGATATCCAGTGCGTAATAAGAACGAATAGAAGGTAGCTGTATTATTAAATTATAAAAATAATCTAATGTATTCTGTCAACCTAAATAACAAAAAGAGAGGCTTTCTAACAGAAAAATGATGTTTATTTGGGAATAAGGCATTGCAATGAAAGTACACACACCACAGTAAGCTATGTGCATATTCAGAGAGCTAGGGAAACAAAGCCTTTTAAAGGAGAAATGAGGAGGATTGCAAAATTGTCTTGAGATAATTATTCTGGACTAGGAGGATCACTAACAACAGTGGCACCAATCCAAGGTTGGACAGGCAGTTACTGAGCTAGTGTCCTTGCAGAAATATTTGTGTGTGTGTGTGTAAGGTTATGATGTGGCCTTTGTGCAAGGTTGTGCTTTTTGCAGAATCTTTTGTGATAGCTCGCGTTTCCAGGCATTTGTGCATGAGAATGCTCTCTTCGTGGCCTTCTCCAGCTCATTTGTCAGGTTTTTTTTTTTCACCTAACACAAGTGACTTCATTTTAATTCTGATGACTATCACACTTCTCTGCAGAGTTGTCCTCAACTCTTACTCTCATGGCAAGAACTAGCAGCACCCAGTGCTGTTTCTACACAGAAAAAGGAGGCTAGTATTGTTAACACATGCTTCTCAGTGGAGCTCACTGCTTTGAGTTCTCACTCAGATTCTTGTTGAATTGAGCCACAGTAGAATGAATTTTCCCATAAGAGGTTACAATTGCATAATTTGACCTTCTAAAAGGCCCACTTCTTCAAAGTTACATTTTACGTTGATAAATGTAACATTTTTAAACAACCAATGTGCTTGTCTCACTATACCACATAATTTTTAACCGAGAAGATATTCTTCCTGCAGACTGTGGTACTTTGTAAGCTTAGAGCACATTCTCCTAAATGAGGTATTTATCATTTCTATTTTTTAAATTATTAAAGCATGTAAATATTTTCACCCTAATATTTTCATAGCTGCAATAGTTTTTCTTCAGGGTACATTTTAAGAGAAAATGTTCATAAAATAAGTCACCTTTAATTATAATTCTTGAGACTACTTTCCAATTTACATGCTAAAATCAATATGCCTTCTCAATTATATTACATTCCAGTTCAAAATAAAATTTATACAAAAAATTATCTATTTTCATAGAAGCTTTATTAAAATAACTTTCTTACAAAGTAAAATGTCAAAAGTAAAATGACTGGAAATTAAAGGTAAATCTTGTATATTATTTGAATTCGTATTGAAAACAAGTTCAATTACTCTCCTTTTTGGGGATAAATTTCAATATATTTTCCTTTGCAAGCTTTATTTTCAGTAATTTCTGTTTGCTGAAAGCTTCAAAGTCTGACATTTTGTGGCAGTTCATTTGTTGAATAGTTTAATTGAAGATTCCCAAATAATTTTGAATAAGGTATATCAAAATGTACCAAATATACAATCAAATATTATAACATTTTTAAATTTGCAAAATTTATCCAAAAATTATGAAAGAAGTTTTTCCCATTATAAGGCATTTAGATTGACTTCTATAGTAGGTCTTCTAATGTGTGACATTTTAAAAATCCTTTTGGTGATTGAGAATAGAGGGTGAAATTGTGTATTATCTTGAGGAAGTTTATATCGTATTTGTCATTGGCTTCATCACACAATTATTTAGTTCAGTTACTCTAATTGTGTGTGTGGAGTAAATTAGAGTAATATACACATTATAAAAATAATATATATTGTTCTAATTATATTATTACCCATAAATTATATAATTATATGAATTATAAATTACTCATAAAATATTGACAGTTTCTATTTCCATTGATAGGTAATCACCTTGTTTAAATACAAATGTAAATTACATCTGTACTACAACCAATTCCAAGTACATTAAATTAAGAACTTTATATTATTCAATAAATATGAATCAATATTAACATGCCAAATTTATTACTACTATTTTTACCATGACACCAATCCACCAAAAGTCATTTTTTTGATAATTGTTACAAAACAGTTTCATCTTTAATTGTTTAATTTTTAATTGAATTTACAATAGTATGTATAATAATGTCAGATAGTTCACTTTTGGCAGCGTACATTTTTTATAGTTTACTTTTGATTACAAGAATTGGGTTAAAAATTGAATCATTATTTAAATTAACTGAGTTTTATATTTGAAGTATGGGATACCACTGATTTAATCCTGACATCATTTAACTTTAAAAAATAGCACTTCTCCTAAAAGAGACAATATAGTAAATAATATTACTTTGATTTTCTTAAATGCTTAAGAAGACTTGGGTTTGAAAATGAGCAAAATTAAGTTAAACGAACAGTTATCTGGTCTAACTAAACAGTCATGTTTCACAGTGGACAGCCACTCATGATAAATCACCATGTTCAGGGAGAGCCTCCTTAACATCCCTCCCAACAGTTAAGGTGGATGCCAGTGCTTCTTCAGCAGATATGTCGCTTCTGACTATCATTAACTTGGTGATTTTGCTATGGCATTGTGGTATTGAATAAATGTCAACAAATATTTTACAAATGATAATTATCACCTCTCTTGAGAGACAAAAACAAAACTCAGTTTTTAATTTTTTATTAAGCATATACTTTCTGTTTTATTTGGTTCACATTGCCAAAAGAGTTTATTGTCAAATAAATGGGCATAGAAAAAAATTAACTAAGTGTAGATTTTATACTGTATACTAAGTGACAAAATACTATAACAAGGCCAGGCTATTCTCTATGCACTCTGCAGCAGAATTACCCAGCCTCTTTTCACTGAAGTTTCACATGCAGTCATGCACTGCATAATGACATTCCCGTCAGTGTAGAGCCTCATATATGATGGTGTTCCCATAGATTATGAAACTGTATTTTTACTGTATGTTTTCTATGTTTATATACACAAATACTTGCCACTCTGTTACAACTGCCTACAGTATTCACTACAGTAACATGCTGTATAGGTTTGTAGCCCAGGAGATATAGCCTGTACCGTATAGCCTAGGTGTGTAGAAGGCTATACCATCTAGGTTTGTGTAAGTATGCTTTACCATGATTACACAGTGATAAAATCACCTAACAACACATATCTCAGAACTTAGCTCTGTCGTTGAGCAAGGCATGACTATGGATCTGACTTACAGCTTCCTTTGTTTCCTATTGACCTGGTGGCCTGTTATCTTCACACTCCTTGACCTTGACACATGATATGACCACAACTGCCTGACAGTGACATCTGCATCCCTTACTTCTGTCACCACTAGAAGGAGTTAGTTACCCCAGCTGCTGGTAAGTATCTGAGAGTACTTTCTTTTATTGATTAAGGGCCTACATACATTATATCTGGAAAGTTAGAAAAGAGTTGGTACTGAGTCCAGCATACTGAGTGGTAACTTCTGGATACTCACAAGGTATATCTTTAAAAATGTAAGTGTAGCTACAATACTCTCCATTTAGTTTAAACCATTTAATATATTTAGTAAGAATAAAAATAACTTTTACATTAAAATTCAAAAATTGATGATTTCTTACTGATCTATTAAGATGCTGACTCCTACCTTGTCAATATACTGTTAGAAGCACTTTTCTGCCCTATATAACTAATAGTAGTAGTTCAGTAAAATTTCTGAACTCTGGCCATTGACTAATCTTTAACATTAAGATATCTAATATCATTTAAACTCTCCTTTCTTTTGCCAAGTAATCAGTCACTTTTTCAGCACTAAGTTTTTTTTTTACCTAATCTCTCAGTTTAGGAACATTTTGCTGACAGGCTCTCTTACTCATAGTGACTACATCTATTTTGAATGAATTACCATTGCCTTAGTCTCTCCTAAGCTCTTACTACTTTTACAACCTTCCTCAGTCCCACTTTTCAGTTGTTTGATTTTCATCTCTTCAAATATGCTCAAATTTCTCCTATTTCTCTTAAATGTAAAAGGCAAAACCAGAAATTAAAAACCAAATCATTCTTGAGAATACCTTTCAGTGATCGCTTACTAGTTTTAAAAACATGCTCTATGCCTAATTCTCTTCTTGTGATTTACTTAAATGTAGAGGATTTTATTTATTCTTAGCTTTTTCTTCCAGTGCCAGCTAAATTTGATTAAATATTTACCATGGAACTTGATTCTATATTTAATGGATAATTTGGGATCAGATACATTTACCTGTAGTCTTAGTCCAAATTGATAATCCTACCCAACTTTGTATTTTAAAATTTAATATGTAAGATGACATATAACCTTACAGAGTATATTTCTCCAGTCCTTGTCAAAATCACTGTGAGACATGTATTTTCTTTCTAAAGGATATGCATAAACCTTGATCATTATTGCTTAAGCCCTCAGATCATTAAATATAGAGAATGTAATCAAAGTCTCAAAATGAAGATTTTCTTAGTTCTTATTCTTTGAAAAGAACAAAAAGAAAATTAAATTTTTGTGATGTGACTTACATTTAGATGCTCTGTGCATACATTTCCCAAGACACATGGCTATTGACAAACACATTTTACTCCTTTTCAGTTAAGCACATTTAAATATTTTATTAAGAAAGATTGTCAAGCTTTTGAAAGTATAAACAGATCAATATTTTTAAATAAGTAAATTTAAATCAGGATTTTTGCAGCTTTATATGGGACAAATGGACAGAATAATCTAGTTAAATTACAATTTGAAACTTTTCAAAGACCCTCAAAACTTAAAACACAAGTGATGTTTATCTTAAGATGTGTTTGGTAAGTCTGAGATGAATAGTACCATACCAAGGAAAACCGCTTCACAGAAAAGAGATCTTTTTGTTTGTTTTTTGAAGTTTTTGTTTTGTTTTGTTTTTAATAATATATTTGGGAAAGGTGGTACAAAACTTGAAAATGGGTCTGGTCAATACCCTAAAATGAGAAGCAGTGATGATTATGAACCGGGAACACGGTGCATGGTATAGAGGGGCAGGGCAGCAGGCAGCAGCGCTATGTGGCAGATGCGAAGTAGGCAACCTACCCCACCTCTCCGAGTCTTGTTTCCCACATCAGCAAGATGATGACAATAATCATAGAGGCAGTGTCACTGTTAGGAATTACGATTTATGTAGTACGCAAAGGTCATTAACATTTTTAAGCAGAGGCAAAGAAAAGAAAAAACAAGAAAAACCTCAGGCGAGTGCTAAATTGGATGAGATACCAAGACATCAGGCATAAACAAGGACTGCTAGAGGCACACATGATCGGGTCTTCTATGAGCAGCTAAAGGTGCCTGCTCTTCCAAAGCATCCTGTTCGGGAAGATTTGTTTTTGATTTTGGTTTGGATTTTAGATTTTTTTTTTCTTTGTTTTTGCTACTTTTCTATGACTTATGGCCTTTTATTTTTGGTCTTTTTTATTGAATAATTTCCTCTTACGTTTCCACTGAGTTGATACATCAGGGAAGAGTTGTCCCACTGGACGACTCTAAAGAATGGTAGGTCTAGGTGAGCTCTGCTCTAGTATTTAGGGAGAAATAGACATTTCCTTATTAGAGAATTATAGTTAGACGCTGGGAGCTAAGACAAGGGTAGAGAAGGAAAGGCCTCTACACCTGCTTGTGGACCTAGACTTCGATAGAAAGGAGAAGGAAGTTACCAGGTCAAGGGCTTCTCTTTGAGAGTTTGCAGCCAAAGCTCCCTAGATTTAGGGGTTCCAAATAAGAGTCTGAGGATGGGGTCCTGCATTAATGACAGGTGTGCCATCACCAGAGGCCCTCCTGCATATCTTTCTCGTGGGCTTAGCAGTGAGAGTTTCAGGGTAACCACTCATATCCACTGTTTTTACCCACAAAAGCCTATTTTCCCTTCACATGACTGAAAAGAATGACACATGTGGTATTAATTCAAATCCAGGACCCTGGAATTTAGTGTCATAAGATAAAAAGAGAAATAATTAAATGATGAATCTTTTTCTCAGTCCCAGGGCAAGGGCTGGCCCTAGGAAGCATTTTAATAAAGAATATGCTTTATATGTCCTACTGCCTTTCTCTCATATTTTTTTCCAGCTCACATAGCCTTTCACCTGAGGTCCTCAGGCAGCCTGCGTCAACATGATGCCCTAAATTACTGTGACAGTATGATATCCCATTCCAGCCTCCGCCACTTTCCAAAGGTGCACACATTCCTCATTGCCCACCTCCCACCACCACACTAAATCCCAACGTTTTCTTTAGAGCTGGACTCAGCCAGGAGTATCAAGAAAAGCAGCTGATTAAATTAATTCACAGAATGATTTGAATGACTGATCTTTTACACACCCCCAGATATTTGCATTTTTGGAAGAGGAAGCTTGTTAACTCAAATAAATCTATCATCAGTGAAATTTTTAGGCAACTTATCAAAGAGAAGAGAAAAAAAATTAGGCTTTGACAGGAAAGGAGATTTAGAGAAGAGCTGAGAAACAAAACTCAATTTTGTCTGCCCACCAGATTCCCAAATATGGCATTACTCTGGTCTCACAATATTCCTTAACATACAAAGGTTGATAACTATGGCTGTCATGCAGCAATCCAAATGAGAGTGAACAGGTTTTGTGTGTATGTGTGTGTGTGTGCGTGTGTGTGTGTGTGTATGTATGTATGTATAAGGAAGGTTTGATGGTATAAATAACAAAAATGGGTTATTTTTAGATTGAGGTCTGCCCACCATTGATGCCTTGTGGTTACAAATTAAAATAATTCTAGCATTTATATGAAAAGCCTTAAATGTAAATAAACATTTTTTTTGATTGGCTAATTATGGCGTCAGTCAGTAAGTGATTAATGGCACAAGGCAACACTTACACAATTGGATTTGTTAATCTTTGCTCAGCAACAAACTGTCTCTCAAACATCGTTACTTAAAGCAATAATCTTGTACACTTTCATGATTCAGCAGATCAGTAATTTGGGATGGGCTCAGCTGCAAGGTTCTTACACTGATTTTATCTGGGCTTACCCATGGGGCAGCAATTGAATGAGGGCTGGATAGTTTAAGATGGCCTCACTCAACATGTTTTGCAGTATATGGGGCTTTGGGCTGGACACTTTAATTTTCCTCCACTGCACTGCTCCATCAGGCTAGCTTGGACCTGTTCACATGACAGCAGTATTCCAAGAAGGCAAACATGGAAGCTTCAAGGCTTCCTGTGTGGCCAAGGCTCAGAATGCACACAGTGTCACCTTCTCACTTCTGTCCTAAGTTTGTTTAATAGTGTTGCAATCTCAACATCAATTTTTAGCCTGATGTAAGTTATTTGAAACCCAGTCATATTCTTTCACTTTTGGCCTAGTTAGAACTTTCCCTTTTTGTGTGGTAATTTGTGATATGGCCCCCTTGTTCCTCATTCCACTGACCTAAAACCCAAAATAGCCCACAGCTGCTGACCACCATAAAACCTGATGGTCAACACTTGTTATGTAAATAAGTTGCCCCTATTTGTATGTGTTTTCTTTAACTAGCCAATCCACAATCTCCCCTTGGGAAAGCATAAGGGATAATGCCTGTGGATCCTAATAAAGGCATAGTCCCACAAGTCCTCTCTGTCACCTCTCTCTCTCTTCTCCACTACCCAATGGCTGAGATCCCTGCTGCCTCCAGATACCTCGTCGACCTCCTGTTGGCCCTCTAAACTCTCTGGAACCTGTATGTAAGTAACAATTTTCTTCTGCTTCTTGCATTTTCATTTTACTTCCTCATTGTCTCTCACTTGACATACACATCCAAACCTAACTTCCCCCTGGTCAAGGTTTTCCTGGAGTGTGGCTTATGGCTACTCCCAAAAGAGAGCCCTCGAAACCAAATTAAAAGAAGTTACAACTTTACCACATTCTATTGGCCAAAGCAAGTAAGAAAGCAAGCCAGAATCAAGTGATGGGGAAATAGCTCCACCTCTTTATGGAAACTGCTACAAAAAGCCAGCAAGGACAGTAGTAACCCAAAAGGTTTTCAGTAAGTTTCTATTTGGAGTATTCTTTTTTGCTTCCCCACTTCCTTAGTATAATAAGATCCTCTTTTTATTTGTAGAAAAGTCACATGGGGAGAGCTCATGTTCCAATTATAAACTAAGCTTATGAGAACTGAGATGCTAGGTTGTTCATTATTCTATTTTAGGTAAAATGAGCATAGCTAGACTTTATAGTTTTTAGAACATTTCAAGAATGACATGTAATCTGGTTTTTTATTCCAATAAATGGTCTCTAGGGGCACTCTTTGGAAGAACTATAATCGTTAGAGCATTCATTGTCTCCTAAAATTTTTATTTTAAATTGTTTAAGCAGATGTGCTAAGATGTTTACTTCACACATTTCCCAAATATTGGCTTCTTTAAGTGATGTGTTTAGCCTGTCCCTTGGGATACAGATTTATATTTCTTATATAAATCTTCTATAAACCCTTGAAGGCAATTTTTTCTTATGGAACATTTTATTTCAGTTTCTTAGGCTAAAAAGAAAAGTATTTAGGGGACCATTTTATTAGCGTTTGTAATGAGAACGTTTATGCGAAGCATTGATTTCTTGTGGAAAGCTTGTTTCTGGTTCATGAAGAAATATAATAGAATTATGTGCTGAAAAGTTGATCTGGGTGTCCTGAGATGAATCACTGCAAGTCACAAAGACTTGCTCTGCCTGTAAAATCAGATGATCAGAAACCAGGTCTAAACCCCTGTGGCACTCTAGCCAAACCAACAATTCTGCAGCACGACAAATAGCTATTCCAAATCTCACCCTGCAGACAATGGAGGTGGTAGATGTCTAAAGAATAGGTAATGTGCTATGACAATAGAATAAAGAAGCCCTTGGATGCAAAAGTAGAACCTTACACCTTGGCCTTGACCTCATTTTCATTTCCATCCACTTTTGTGCTTTCTAAAATTCAGTCTCTGAGATAAAAGCTCTGATTAGAGATCTGGCAGCTCTTATTCCCATAAAGCAAAACTTATGACTATCATCTAGTCTTCAAAAATCTTTCACTCTTCATCTCTGCCACTTCTATTCCAAATATACTTGATTTTCCCTGGAATCTCCAATGCCTGCCCTGTTTCTCAATTGCAGTAATGGCCTCTATATTACCAAATTGAAGGAGCAGTTGATATCACCTGTCACTCTCTCCTTTGTAGAACTTTTCTTCTCAGATGCCTTTGCTAATTCAGTACACTTGTTTGAACTCTCAATGCTGGTATTCTCTAAACTCTCCTGGAGTTTCTGTCTTGTCTGTCTACACTGTTTTGCTACTCAGTCTTATTCATTCCTATGATGTTAAACATTATATATGGCTTTGCTTTTCAGTGTTTAGCTTTGCCCTTGGCATAATGCCGCAATTATATTGGAACAGCCAACTGTCTACTTACAATTTGTTCTTGGAAGTCTACTAGGCATCTCAAACTTAACATGATAAAAACAGCACTATGAACTTTGACTCCAACCTGTAACTCTCTATACTTTCCTTAATTCAAGACAGTATCACCACCCTCCAAGTTTACTCAAATCACAAATATAGGTTCCTTTTTAAAAATAATTTTGAAAAAAAAATTTCAAACCTTCCTTATCTCCAACATACATATTCAGAATTCATCCATGCTTTCTAGCTCAGCTATTTCTCCGCTAGTGCAATCAACTCTCATCCCTTGCCTGAACTACTATATTAACCTTCTCACATTGTAATTTTTGTTATTTGTGTTTTAACTCATTACCAGATACGTTTTTAAACATATACAAAACTAAGGAGAATATTATGAGTCCTCATGAAAGCCTCATCTAGTTTCAATAATTCTTAACATTTTTCCAATCTTGTTTCATCTTACCACCTTCTTTTCTCTCCCCAGTCAATGAAGTGCTTTAAAAAGAAAGCACACACATCATCTAATTTAACTACAAATATTCAATATTTATCAGTAGTGGATAGTGGCTGATGTTTTTAATATAACTATAGTACCACTATACACCTAACAAAAATAACAATTCTCTGACATAATTTAATATTCAACCCAATCTCAAATTTCCCAGATTGTGTCAAAAATGTCTTATAGTTATTTTGTTTGAATAAGAATCCAAACAAGCCACAGCTTGTGTATGCCTCTTGGGTCACTTTTACTCTATAATATTATCTTTTATTTCATGCTGTTCATTTGTTAAATAACCCAGTTTATTTGTTCTCTAGTGTGACTCTCATTCTCAATTGGTTGGTTGCACTTTTATAGTTCTTTAAATATAGTTCTCTCTCCATGATTTCTCTTTAGATTGTTAGTTAGATCTAGAGACTTGGTTTTATTCATGTCCAATTTTATTTTGACAAAAATAGCTTCACATTATAAGTGATGTGCTGCGTACTTCCTATGTGTCATATCAGGCATACCTAGTGTCTGGCTGTCCCACTTTTAAGTGATAGAATAATTTGTGGGCTCCAGTGATGTCAATTGCTCCATTCATTATACAATTCCCAGACAACTTTTTGCTTAAATGTCCTAGGAGCCATTGATAACCACTACTTATATCTGTTATTTAAGTATAAAATATTTTAAGAATGATTTGAACAATTCTATCATTCTGCTTGCTTATATTGGCTGAAATTCCTTTATTAAAAAAAACTCGTTATCTTGAAAGCCACTTTATACAGAAAAATAATAATGAATATTTCATCTTTGCCATTCACCAATTTTTAGAATAATGAGCCAGTGCACTGGAAAATTCCAACATTAACAAAATGCTTTACTTGTTTAATTTCATTATTATTAATTTGTACATGTTTGATATGTGTCAGCCCATAAAATCTTCTTCAAATTGTCCTCCCCATTATAAATTTTAACCTTATAAATATATTCATTACATTGCAGTCAGTGTGATCTTTGAAAAACTCCAATCCCATCATGTCTATATGCCATTTAACACTCTCCAGTGGTTCCCCATTACAATTACAATAACACTCAAATTCCTCATCCTAAAAGGGTTATTATGTATCCTGGGGATGACTACCTCTCTGATTGCACTTTTACAATTCTTCTTCTTCAACACAGATGCCTTTTTGTTTCTTAAATACCTGTCATTCAGGGACTTTCCCTCTTTCAGCAATGCTATTATTCTTGATTTTTGCAACTCTACTTCTTGTTATTTAGGTCTCAATCCTATGACACTGAGTTATTTTCCATCAGGTCACCCATCATGTTTTATTCTTGGTATAGAACTAGCTGATATTTTCTCACTAATTTGTTACTTCTTGCTTTTATCTTTCTACCTCCTCTATACTTTAAGTCTTATTGAAAGCAGGGGTCTTGTCTGTCTTGTCCATCACTGAATCTTTGGTGCCTAAAATTGGAAGATATGATTGAAAAATTACCTAGCTTGAAGTACAAGGAGACAAAAGCTTAGGAAATACAGAAGCAAGTTTAAAGGGCATATGATGCACAGAGAAAAGTAGTCACAATGAGTCAACTGGCGCTTCAGAAAGATAATAGAGATAAAGGAAGGCAGAATAAATATTTAAAGAGATATTGACCAGTAACTTCAAAACTCCCAAAAGCTATCAGTTAACATGTTCAATAGGTGCTATAAACTTCAATAGGTTTTCAAATAGCGAAATAACCAAAAAATGGATACCTAGTTGCAATATAGGAAAAGTGAAGTAAAGACTATTAATTCTCTTTAAAGCAACCAGGAAAACAACAGAACATATAGCCTACAAAGAAGCAATAATAAGATAAAGAGTGATCTGAACAGAAACAGTGAAAGCCAAAAGATAGTGGAATATCTTCAAACAGAGAATAATGTC
Source organism: Plecturocebus donacophilus (assembly GCA_004027715.1). Classification (NCBI taxonomy): domain Eukaryota; kingdom Metazoa; phylum Chordata; class Mammalia; order Primates; family Pitheciidae; genus Plecturocebus; species Plecturocebus donacophilus. Next base: position 12,707 of record PVKP010019072.1, on the reverse strand, counting down.
TGCCACTCTAGAATTCTACATCAGCAAGTATATCTTTTAAAATAAAATATATTTGAAGAAATTTTTCACAAGCAGGACCATGGAGTTTTTATAATCAATCCCATACCAAAAACATTAAACATATTATTCAAGCATAACACTAATTATCCCCAACTTGAGCAAAGTTATGAAAGAAGAAATAAAGACAAAAGAAATGGGTAAATATGTAGTGAAGACAAAATGAATATTTACTATAAAGATAATAAATGTCTTGTGGGGTTTAATAGAGATTAGATTACATGCAATCTAATTATACTAATTATAATTAGATTGCATGTAATAACAGCATACAAGCTGGTAGGTAGCTGAATGAAAGGAATTAAATAGTTCTATGATCCTTGTATTTTCTGAAAGATAATAAAATTACTAATTTTATGAAAATTTAGTAAATCAAGGACATGTGTCAAAATCTCCATGGTAACCACCTAAAAAATAGCAAAAAATATATGACAAGCTAAAGAAGGGAGCATAATAGTAGCAAAATATTATAAAAAATAAAGCAATAGGGAAAATAAAAGAAAACTTAAAGCACAAAAGATAAATCAAAAATGAATATTAAGCCCAAACACAATAAATGAGGCATAAATGCTCCACTTAAAAAATAGATTGTCAGGTGCTATACTGATATGAAATTTAAAGTATAAAGTAGTATTACAATTAACAATGATATTTGATAATTAAAGATCAAATACTAGGAAAGCATAACAATTAAAAATATTTTTCACCTAATAATTTGGGCTCAATATCTATAAAACAAAAATTGATAGAAAAAAATAGACAAATGAAAAATTACTATATAATTTTGAAAAATTATTCTCAGTAACTGGTAGCACAAGTGGAAAAAAAATCAGTAAAGACAGAAATTTACCAATTTATTAACAAATTCATCAAATTAACATGTAAACTTTATACCACACAAAGAACGTTCATACTTTTCAAGTTTGTAGAGTATTACCAAGGTTGACCATATGTTGGGCCATAAAGTAGTCTCAATAAATTTCAAAGAACTCAAATAATACAGATCCACACAGATTGAAATTACTCAATTTTGGTCAGATACTCTGTGACCACAGTAAAATTCAGCTAAAAATAGATAACAGAAGATAATCAAAGAACTGCAAAAGGTTAGAAAATTATTCATACACCTTTAAATAACCCTTTGATCAAATAAGAAAGCTAATGGACAAAAATGTTTGAACTGAAAATAATGAAAATACCAAGTATCAAAATGTGTGGAATGTGACTGAGGCCATGTACAGAGAAACAGTTTTATCCTTAGATGCATATATTCAAAACTAAGAAAGGCTGAAAGACAGCTACCTATGCATACCTTTCAAGAACTTAGAAAAAGCAGTAAATTAAACCCAGAGAGACTAAGGTAAGTAAATAATAATAATAGAAATTTATTAAGTGTAGGAATAGTTGCAAATACTATTTTTAAAAATACAAAGTAGTTATACAATAGGAAAAATAAAGCTGAAAGTTGTATCTTTAAAACTTAGACTGAAAAAATTGATAAACTATTGGCAAGCCTGATCAAGAACAAAAAAGATAAGACATAGTCAATTTAGAAATCATAAAAAGAACAGCACAATAGTTCATAAAAACATTGCAAAGATAGTAAGAGAAATACTTAAGCAGTTGTAGAAAACCTGAATTTGAAACTGTAGATAAAATGGAGACAGGAGGAAACAGAATATGTAAGTAGTCATGTATCCATTAAAAGAATTGAGCCTCTTAGGAAAGAAAATCTTATTTATTTGTGAAAACAAAGAGCCCAGATGATGTTGTGGATGGATTTTACTCAATATATACAGAACAAGCACAATCTTGCCTGAACTATTTCAGAAAATAGAAAAATAGATAATACTCATCTCATCTTATGACAGTGTACCATGAGAAAGTTGGTATATTATTTGAGTGATTAAAGTTATTTAAAATATATATGCTTGTGTAGGTAGAGAGTATTTCTGGAAGGAGACACAAGAAACTGCTAACAGAAATTGCCTTCAAAGAGGAGAGCAGGGGACCCTGCCGTGGGAGGTAAAGATAATATACTTTTTTTTGTACTATTTGAATACAAATACATAGATGCATAGATTCTGTGTATAATGGAAATATTTAATTTTTAAAACCAAAAGGTAAAAGAATAAATAAAATTTTACCTGACTTCATGGATATAAAATGTTGAGAGATTGATTTAAGACTATGGACCATACTAGGGTCTCCCAGACACAGGAAAAAAAAAGAGTTAGTCTGGCTATTCGGTTGGTGGCCTCAGTAACATCTTGAAGCTGGAAAAGGCCGATGAAGCATAACTTATTCACCAATTTCAAAGTGAAACTGGAGACCTGAGACATAACTGTGTACAAATGTTGATTCTGTGATACTGCTCCATGACTGTTTCTGTGAAAAAGCTGCTAAAAGCAGACATCTGAGTTTTAGATGACATTAAATTCTGGCCTATTTCTTAATCAGACTGTTGAGGATTTCCCTGTTACACGTCATTACATTTATCAGGGAGATAAGAACCCAGTTTCATCATATAATCACGCAAGAAAAGCTTCAACATTAATAGGAGAGAAAAATAGAAATTAAGATCAATGGATTGCTTTTATAAGTGCTGTTCTGAATGCAATGGTTTTCTGGTTCCAAGATGATGTCTGAGTGAATAACTAACAAAGCTGGTCTAATGACCTCTCCTACTCCTATTCCTAATGCTGTTTTTGGCAACTGACCAATTTTTTAGCATTCAGCTATTTCAACAGCTGATTTAAAAAAAAGAAGCATTCAGCTATTTCAGCAGCTGATTAAAAAAGAAAAAAGAAAAAATGATTCGTTGAGTGATAACTTGGGCCAGATTTAGATTTTGAAATACAGAAATAGGGGAGGCAACAATCTGAAATTGGGAATGCCGTGAGTGGAAGGACTGCACACAACATCCAAATAACTGATGGACTGTGTATCGACTTCGAGAGGAAAGAGGTCACCTGCCACACACCCGACAAAGGCAAGGGTTGAGATGCAGCCAGATCTTAGGAAAGAGGTAGTGGGGGAAGGAAGCTTCTTAGAAGTCCGAATGCACACTTAAAAATTTAACTTATTTAAACATTTATTTTGTTCATAGGAGAGCTTTAGGGATATCATCTCATTTTTGATATACAAATCTAAAACTCATTGTCACCCTGTGTAAAATTATAGGCTTCCTTCCTTCTTGAAAAAAGAATGAGTTGACACACTAAAAATAAGTTATTGATAAATGTATTTTATTTATTAATGAATATTAATATTAATAAAACATTAATTTTGATTATTATATATTCATGATTAGTAAATAAATCAAATAGATTTGTTAATTAATAGATAAAATAAAAGCTACCCAAAATATTGATTCTATGTCTATCCAAAATATACATATTATTTATACTAGAATCTATATAGAGAGGCAAAAGCATATAGATTCATTATCCCTTGAAAGCTCAACAAGCTGATGCTCAGAAATGCTAAGTTTTACAATATGCAAATCAACAAGCTAGAATTCAACCTCAGGATTGCTTGATTCCCTAGACTTCTGATGTGACCTCTGAAATCTTACTATTGCAGGTAGTGACCCTCCTCCCCTGCCAAAAAAAAAGCTTGTAGAAAAGCTTTCTTTTTCTTTTGAGTAAGTACAAAAAACAATTGTAAGATAGTGGTAAGAATGAGCCTACTTGTGTGTGGGCTAGCTGTCCTGCTATACATCAGCATGTGACTTAGCACATGTGACCATTTCACACCTCAGTATCTCCATCAATATAATTTGTGTAGCAATATCACCTAATTTAAATAGATTAGAAGAAATTCTCCATGTGACATACTAAATGGCACCATAAAATCACAAAAAGTATTGGCTATTATGTCACTATTGAACACATATATTTAAGTACCTACTTTCTTCAAGACAATATTCTTAAACAAACAAAGATGACAAAGGCTTCCAGCTCCCAAGGAGTTGATTATCTAGTGGAGAAGAAATACAAAAAAAATAATAAACTATTAGAAGGAGTATAATAAAAAGTGTATATACATGAAAGAGAAAAAGACTCAAAACATAATTAGTTTTATTAGTTTTTGTATTTACCCAGAAAGGCTTTCCAGAGATAAGTGCCTTTCCATCCTCAAAAGTGACATGTGGTATCTAAATAAAGTAGCCCTTTCAGGGCATATGTGCTGTTGCCTGCTTCAAATGCATTTTCTTGGAATGGTTCATATATAGATGAAGTCACTGCTTCTGTTAAAATCCCTCAAAGTCCTTTCCCCTATTATCAAGTAGCATTTAAACATATTTTTGCTATTTATTTTGCTATTTATTTGTAGAGAGCAGAATGTCAGGGTACCTGTAATTGCAAATCCTGTATTTTCCAGACACAGTTCTTGAGAATCTGGCAGCAAAAGCAGGATAGTTTTATTCCCCAATTCAGTGTCATACAGAGGCAGGGGCAAGGATGGGATATGACTCCTCACAGCCAAGGCCTGACTTTGATAGGAAAGCACACGGCCACTCTAAAGTGGTAAAAACCAGCCTTGGAGAAGAGAAGCCACCCACTTCAAGCTGAAGAGCATGTGGCTATGTGGCAGTTAATGGAGTGTCTGTCCACTAGGACTGTGCTGAAAGACACTGTGTGGCAAGTTGCAGTAGTGCTTTGCAGAAGGGCTCTATTACTCCAGGCATCCCTGATGTAGACTCTAGTTGGAGGGGCCTGATAAATAAGCCAATCCTGGCCCTTGAGTGGATCGTTTGCACTCAATCATCTGCTCTGGCTTTTCACATTGATCAAAGTCACTAAATGTTGGCCCATCTGTATTTGCTTTTGAGTGAAGTCACTGTTTGAGACAAATCTCAAACCAAGGAAGAGGAACTGCCCACAATAGACTGGGATCAGGGGCTGGAAGTGATACCTTCCTCAGTTGTGGAAATGTGTCCATATTTAGCCTTAAATAAACATCATGATTTGAGGCTAATTAAATGTGGCATGTCACAAGGTCATGTTACTACAAAGGCTACCATGACTCACACTTCGAAGGAGGAATTTTAAGAAGGAATCCAAACTTCAAGTCCAATTTAATAAAAAATTTCAATATCCAAAACCTGTCCACCTGAGCCATTAGGAAGACATTTTCCTTCACTCTTAAACATCCATAGAATCTGAGATTATTTTTGCATATATTTTATATCATTTATGCAAATTTTTTCCAGTTAAAATTGTAAATGTTCATTGTAGAAAATATTAAAAATACAGTCCAGGCACGGTGGCTCACGCCTGTAATCCCAGTGCTTTGGGAGGCCAAGGCGGGTGGATCACAAGGTCAGGAGTTTGAGACTAGCCTGACCAACATGATGAAACCTCGTCTCTCCTAAAAATACAAAAATTAGCTGGGCATGGTGGCACACGCCTGTAATCCCAGCTACTCAGGAGGCTGAGGCAGGAGAATTGTCTGAACCTGGGAGGCGGAGGTTGCAGTGAGCCAAGATCGTGCCACTGCACTCCAGCCTGGGTGACAGAGCAAGACTTCATCTCAAAAAAAAAAAAAAACGGAAAAAGTATAAGAAGGAAACTAAAGTTATCCATAATTCTACTCCACAGAGAGATGAAGTTGCAGCCTTGGATTTAAAAACAAAAACAAAAACAAAAACAAAAAAACACACACACACACACAAAGAAACAAAAGTCAATTTATTTAAAGAAACCATGTAATGGCTTGATTTTCTGCTTTATTTCCACTGGTATAACAATCAAATAAGAATTGCCAAAAGTTCATAACATTTTGGAGGAGAAGAGGACTTCCACTTTGAAGGAGTAAAAAGTTAAAAATAATCAAGTCTCAAGAAATATATGAAAATTTTTATATTTTCCTTCTATTTTTTTCTACACTAGGAGGCCCAAATTCTTTCTGCTAATTGCTAGCATTGACTGGCAGGCGTAGGATCAAGCCAGTGCCCGATCTGTAGACACTCATTTCTTTCCTGTGTCAAAAATGACCTTTCTTTTCTTAAAGGGCATCCTTTAATATCTAGTCACTGTAGCTGCACCAACTGAAATAAAGAAATGTGCTCTCTGCCCCCTAAAAAAAAAAAATCAGCAAGACAAGATGTGAGTGGATTTTTTATGATATTTGAGAAATAACTGTGAGAGGAAATGGCTTCAAGAAAAGTATTCTTCTCCTTAGCAATAGGCTACATTTATACATTGCTGCCTGGACTTATGAATACTCTGCCCTGTATCTTTAAGACATAGTTATAGAAAGTCTTTTGCGTTATAGCAATATAAACTATATAACTCCAAGACATAATGATGATGAATCTAATTTTCATGGATAAACCCCTAAAGTTTACGTAACTATGTTTCTTGAGGTACAGGTATTATATATAGTATGTGTCTAAAGAGTTCTATCAATTCTTAAAGAGATTCTTGATCAATAAATCATATGGACTTCCATATTTTAATGGGTCAAAGTGTAGATATGGCATGACATGGTGAAAATAACATCGTAACGAATTTGAACATCAATTCAAATTTCATACTTTTATTGCTAGCTTTTAGAAAATTATTTAAACACTCTAATTCCTTTTCCTCACATGTGAAACAGGTCACTCTAAAGTGGTTAAAAAATCACCTTTGAGAAGAGAAGCTATGTGCTTCAATCTGAAGGGTATGTGGCTACATGCCTATTTTACAAGACTGTGGTTAGAATGAGAAATAATTAACACATGACCAGGTGCAGTGGCTCAAGCCTGTAATCTCAGCACTTTGGGAGGCCGAGGCAGGTAGATCATCTGAGGTCAGGAGTTCGAGATCAACCTGATCAACATGGTAAAACCCTATCTCTACTCAAATTACAAAAATTAGCCAGGGGTGGTGGCACATGCCTGTAGTCTCAGCTACTTGGGAAGCTGAGGCAGGAGAATCACTTGAGCCCAGGAGGCAGAGGTTGCAGTGAGTCAAGACTGTGCCACTGCATTCCAGCCTGGGCGACAAAGTGAGACACGATCTTAAAAAAAAAAAAAGAAAAGAAAAGAAAGAAAAAAGAAATAATGAACACACAATGACTAATATGTAGTAGGTATTTAATAACTAGAAAATATATTATACATTATTTGTATAAGGTATTTATGATTGGAGAAAAACGAACCATTGTCTATTGAGGGAAAAAAGTTACTATAGTAGGCAATCTTTACTAACAAAAATACCTTTTCCTCTACCTCCTTTCTCAAATCCCATCCCTTCCTGAGGCCATTAGTGAGGTCTGTGGTGGGCTTGGGGGAGCTCACTGGCCCAGAGCAGAATGCCAGTGCCCTAGTGATGGAATGCAGAAGGTGCCCATGTAGGGAAAGGTGGCCTGGCTGGCAGACCCAGAGCCTGAGAAGGGCATTCATGCAGGGGTCCAGCCTGGCATGGTTATCAGAAACCAAGAGTAAGGAATCTATCCACAAGGGATCCGTGTTAATAAATGTTATGGGGAAAAGAAAAGGGTCCATGGTACACTATGGCTGGGAAATGCTAGATTCTACAGGGTGGTTTGCTGTACAACTGTTCAGCACCTTTAATATACTAACTTATATTTTGACTCTCCAAGAAGAACAGTCTTGGCCATAAATCTCTTTCTTTATAAATATTCTCCTTGGACCATTTATCTGTGATAAAAGCCCAGTTTTTATCTTTCAATTCATTGTGAACAGACATTTTTGTAAAGTACAATTAAAAATTAATTAGTAGAAAAATAAAATAATGAAACAAACACTTCAAAGCTCAAACTCACAATGTTTGTGAGATCCCAGTATAACAGTGAGGAAATAACTGTTTTGCATAGTCCCACAGTTTATAAAATTGCATAGAAGAGCTTTTCTGTCTGCAAGCGTAAATATGTTCTTCAACCATGGTTAAAATTTATTTTTAGGAATAGGCTACATTTATACATTGCTGTCTGGACTTACGAATACTCTGCCTGTATTTTTAAGGCATAGTTATAAAAGTCTCTTGGGTTATAGCGATAAAAGCTATATAACTCCAAGACATAATAATGATCAATCTAATCTTCACAGATAAACCCCCAAAGTTTAGGTAACTATGTTTCTTGGGGTACAGGTGTTATATATAGTGTGTGTCTAAAGAGTCCTATCAATTCTTAAAGAGATTTTTGAACATGAAATCACATAGACTTATTTTTAACCATGGTTGAAGATAAATGATGTCACTGTGGACTTGTTCCTGGGTTGATGCCTTAACATAGCCTTTCTCTAGTACTTCTTTCCCTTCTCCTGACTTTTCTCTCCCCAACTTTTTCTTCTCCGTTCTAGCCACTAGCCTAAAGCCTAGGGGTCCAGGAATCCTATTAAGATGAGGGCAAATAATACCAAATTGTCTGCTAAAAGCTAAGAGATGATCTACTGTTGGAGACCACACTGGAAACAAAGTTGCTATTAGATGTGAATTGTCCTCTCAGTATTTCAACTATGAAATAAATGTTTTAGGCATAAAGATTTCTGAAGTTCCCTCTTAGCTCTAAAAGATTACAGCTCAGTGGGGTACAGTATATCCCACTTATTCATAAGCCAGGCTTTCTGGAACACAGTATGAAACATAAACGTCGAGAGAAATCAACTCTAAGAAACAAACAACACATGTAATTTTCCCAAAGTCACTATTTCAAATCTGGGTATTTTAGATTTTAACTCGTTTTCTCAGCTAACATTACTTTTCTAAGAAGGAGACTGATTTTTTAAATCACTCCCTATGTGCCAGGCACTCAACTTATTTTATTTAATTCTCCCAGTTCCATGAAGGAGGAATTTTACCAGTGAAGAAATTGATACTCAGAAAGGTGTTTTAATCAAGATCATTTAGAGGTAATGTAAGCAAGATGACATCTACCTTGTACTGGCAGGGTGTAGATTCAAAACCAACAGAATGCAATATTAAATCAAAATATCTGTTTTTTTATTATAAACAGCATTATAGAAATTTAAGGAAAATACTAAAAAGAAGAAAAAAATTAAAATTCTCTCACAATTCATAATTACTACTAACATTTAGATTTAGATGTGTTTCCTCCTAGATATAAACATGTTTATATCTAGTGCATGTTTTTAATAAAAGTGCTGCTTTTAATCTTTCCCCTACATAATAGTAGTTCCTTGAGTTGGTTAATTTGTTAATATCAAAGTAGAAAGAGTAATATGGCAGGAAAACGACAAAGAAAATAATTAAAGATAGACACATTGATAGCAGAATAAATGACATCTATCATCATGAAATCAAAGAACGATAAAAAGAAAGGATAAAAGGCAGAAACGATTTACAATTTTATCATTTCACAGAAGTGTCATTTTCATATGTATTGATATTCCAGAGTCATCAAGCAGAGGATACAAAAAATTGTATTCTTTTTGAAAAAAATTTTGAGGAATTTGTAGAACAGCTGAGATTTAGGGGAAGAATAATCACTTAAAGGTATCAGCTTTAGGTAATCTGGAGCATTCTTCATTGTCCTCCTCATCCTCTAACAAAAGTCACCATTTTTCCAATGGCCTTGAACCGGGTCCTTATTTTGGAGAAGGTATCTTTTGTTTCTTGCCACATCACCTATCTATAGTCCACACTGGGGCAGGGCTTTGGAATTAAATTACAAAAGCAGCTTGGAAAATCAACAACCATTCGTGAAGGAAGTAATGATGGTGGAAACTTATGATTTAACCTGTTTCTAGACACTTCAAAGTGATTTGGAAAGACAGCTAGAACATTTCTAATTCATGCACCAGAGAAATTATAATTTTCTACCATGAAATGCCACTTGGAAACTGATAGAAATTTACATCCAGGGGCAGTGCCAAGACGGCCGAGAGAAGGCAACACTGAATACAGCTCCCAGCGAGTGAGATGCAGAGGGCTAGAGGCTTCACGATTTCAAACGAGGTGCTGGCTTCTTACCGGTGGGACCCATAGGGCACTGAAAATAGCTCAGGGAAGGAGCCGCAGGGCTAGAGCGGCCCAGCGGGGCAAAGCAAGGCAGGGCGGGGCCTGTCCCCACCTGGAACGTGCAGCTGGCCGGGAGGGTCGGGGGACTTAAGCCCCTCGGGGCTCCGATTCGGATCCTGTGCTTACCTCATCCCCCTGCAACCCACGGTCCACAGAGCCCTGCCACACTGAGGGGCACCATGGATCGTCCATGCAAATCTGAGCCGTGGCTCCCACCAGGTGCAGCAAGTTGTCATATGGACCTGGGCGGAAGTTTGCACGAATGCAAGCAGGATAGACCTTCCCACAGAAAGAGGCAGAGATGAAAGCAGGGAAACAGGCCATCTCTGCGCAGAACTCAAACTGATGCCCTCTCTAGAGAGCTTGGCAGCAAATACACGAGTTTGACCCCAACCAGGCAGATGGAGCTCCGGGAAGGAGAGAGGCTACTGGGAAGGTAGGGCCCTTCTCACCTGCAAACAGACTCCAGGGAAGGACCACCCACCCAGCAACCTGAGTGAATCTGAGAGAGCCCAGCAACGCCCTCTACAGGCCAAAAAAGATATAGCGCCAACAGAGACTCCCAAAATCAACTTCAGGGATCAAAGAAAGATAAATCCATGAAGATGGGAAAAAAAACAGCGCAAAATGGATGAAACCATCAAAGACCAGAACACCTCTTCTCCTCCCAGGGATCACGACTCCTCACCATCAAGGGAACAAAAAAAGACAGATAAAGAATTTGACGAACTGACAGAAGCAGGCTTCAGAAGGTGGGTAATAACAAACTTATCTGAGTTAAAAGACCATGTTCTAACCCAATGCAAAGAAACTAAGAACACTGAAAAAAGGTTAGACAAAATGCGAACTAGAATAACCAGCTTAGAGAAGAACATAAATGACTTGATGAAGGTGAAAAACACAGAACGAGAACTTTGACAGACATACACAAGTTTCAACAGCCGAACGGATCAGGCAGAAGAAAGGATATCAGAGACAGAAGATCAAATCAATGAAACAAAATGAGATGGCAAGATTAGAGAAAAAAGAGTGAAAAAAATGAACAAAGCCTCCAAGAAATATGGGATTATGTGAAAAAACCTAATCTATGCTTGATTGGCTTACCTGAATGTGACAGGGAGAAGGAATCCAAGCTGGAAAACAGTCTTCAAGATATTATCCAAGAGAATGTCCCCAAGCTAACAAGGCAGGCCTACATTCAAATCCAGGGAATACAGAGAACGCCACAAAGATATTCCTCAAGAAGAGCAACCCCAAGGCACATAATTGTCAGATTCACCAGGATTGAAATGAAGGAGAAAATTCTAAGGGCAGCCAGAGAGAAGGGTCAAGTCACCCACAAAGGAAAGACCATCAGACTCACAGCGGATCTCTCAGCAGAAACCCTACAAGCTAGAAGGGAGTGGAGGCCAATATTCAACATCCATAAAGAAAAGAAATTCCAACCCAGAATTTCATATCTGGCCAAACTAAGCTTCATAAGTCAAGGAGAAATAAAATCCTTCATAGACAAGCAATTGCTGAGAGAATTCATCGCTACAAGACCTGCCTTACAAGAGCTCCTGAAGGAAGTACTAAACAAAGAAAGGAACAATCAGTACCAGCCACTGCAAAAATGTATCAAATGCTTAAAAACAATGATGCAATGTAGAAACCATGTCCAATAACAGGCAAAACAACCAGCCAGTAACAACATGGCAGGACCAAATTCAAACATAACAGTATTAACATTGAATGTAAATGGCCTAAATGCCCCAATCAAAAGACCCAGACTGGCAAACTGGATAAAAAGTCAAGACCCATTGGTTTGCTGTATTCAGGAGACCCATCTCACATGCAAAGACTCACATAGACTCAAAATAAAAGGATGGAAGAAGATTTACCAGGCAAATGGAGAGCAAAAAAAAAGCAGGGATAGCAATCCTACTCTCTGATAAAACGGATTTTAAACCAACAAATATCAGAAGAGACAAAGAAGGGCATTATATAATGGTAAAAGGTTCAATGCAACAAGAAGAGCTAACTATCCTAAATGTATATGCACCCAATGCAAGAGCACCCAGATACATAAAGCAAGTTCTTAATGACCTACAAAGAGACTTAGACTCCCTCACAATAATAGTGGGAGACTAACACTCCACTGACAATATTGGACAGATCAACGAAACAGAAAGTCAACAAGGATATCCAGGACTTGAGTGCAGATCTGGACCAAGCAGACCTAATAGACATTTACAGGACACTCCAACCCAAATCCACAGAATACACATTCTTCTCAGCACCACATTGCACTTATTCCAAAATTGACCACATAATTGGAAGTAAATGACTCCTCAGCAAATGCAAAAGAACAGAAATCATAACAAACAGTCTCTCAGACCATGGTGAAATCAAATTAGAACACAGGATTAAAAAAAAGGACTCAAAACTGCACAATCACTTGGAAACTGAACAACTTGCTCCTGAATGGATAAACAATGAAATGAAGGCAGAAATAATAATGTTCTTCAAAACCAACGAGAATGAAGAGACAACATACCAGATCCAATGGGACACATTTAAAGCAGTGTCTAGAGGGAAATTTATAGCAATAAATGCCCACATGAGAAGCAAGGAAAGATCTAAAATCAACACCCTATCATCAAAATTGAAAGA